>CM047901.1:23089780-23152576 GCA_026229545.1 Pistacia atlantica | reverse complement strand
GAAAGATCCTTATTTGGTGAACAATATATAACAAACTATACTTCTACATGAAAATGTACCATATTGATGAGAACTTGAAAAGATAAACTGAAGTTTCTAGAGAAAAACATAATTTCAGTAGCTTTATTTTTCTAACTGAATGAAATGAGCTTACATGAGATTTGTTCTTATACAATTGAGAAAGAAAGAAAGGCGTTAACTGAATAATTGAGAGAAAGAGTAAAGTGCAGAAAGTAAAGAGAAAAGCAAAGTTAATATGAATTGAAAGCGGCGTCACTTTGCATTTAGTAAAGTGCCAAGCAGAAACGGCACCATCTTGACCTTTTGCTGATACTTCCCCTTAAGCAAAACTAGTTCACTTTCAACTCTCAACTTCCCCGACATTTTAACCTTTTACTGATACTTCCCCTTAAGCAAAACTGGTTCACTTTTCAACTCTCTCAATGTTCCACTCAAATCAAATTCTCATATTAGCTCAAATCAATTTCTCAAATCTACATTAATCTTGTAACTTAAACCATCTTCTGAAATCAACTCTAAAATAAGCACATTAAACTTCAAAAAAAAAAAAAAAAGGCAGCAAATTTGCAGCTCTACACCAATTAACTCCTCAAATCATCTGTAACAATTAACTCCTCAAACCAACCTACATTAATCTGCAGTTTTACACTAATACTTGCAGCAAATCTGCAGTTCTGCAACAATTAACTCCTCAAATCATACGCAACAATTAATCTGCAATGTGACTCAACTGCAATCATCTGCAACAATTAACTCCTCAAACCAACCTACATTAATCTGCAGTTTTACACTAATACTTGCTGACAAATCTCGAGGTTACGCAACAATTAACTCTTCAAATCATCTGCAAGCAATTAATACGCGGTGTGACTCATTGCTGACAGTTAACTCCTCGAGCCAAGCCTTCAGCCATTAATGCCCCACACTAATACTTGCAGCAAATCTGCAGTTCTGCAACAATTAACTCTTCAAATCATCTGCAACAATTAATCTGCAGTGTGACTCAACTGTAATTCAATCATTAAACCTGCAGTTTTACACTAACACTTGCAGCAAATCTGCAGTTCATTCATTTTTGCAATAATTAATCTGCAGTGTGACTGAGCTGCAATTCAATCATTAAACTTGCAGTTTTACAATAACGCTTGTAGCAAATCTGCAAAATCAGAACACCATTAAACCTGCAATTCAACACTAATATTTACAGCAAATCTACAAAATCAGAACACCATTAAACCTGCAGTTCAACTCAACCATTAAACACTGTAGCTCTGCAATGCAATTAATCCCTCAAATCAGCTGAGCCGAGGCCTCTGCAAAGCTCAATTTCCCTCGGTTTAGTCACTCCAACAACGGTGAGCTTACCCTTTAACTCATGGCGAGCGAGACAATGCTTTAGTCAAAACATCCGCAATTTGCGGTTTTGAAGGAACATATTGCCACAACTATTTGTTTTGTGACAAACGATCTACGATGTAGTGGCGTCGATTTCGATATGTTTTGTTCTTGCATGAAAAAATAGGATTCTTTGCCAAGGCTCCTGCCCGACATTATCACACCATATCAACTTTGGAGCAGGTAGGCATTTTCAACCCAAATTCTGAAAAAAACACTTTGCAAGACCAGCGATTTGGTGGTGTGTGGGCTAAGGCTCATACTCGGCTTGGTAGAACTAAGAGCAATAACTTTTTGCTTGCGAGAGCTCCTTAGTATCAGATTAGGTCTAGGTAAATCACGGTAGCCACTTGTTGACCTTGTCATCCAAATTACTTCCCCAATCTGCATCGCATAACATTCAACACTTAAGGAGGCTCTTTGGTTTAAATTGTAGACCATGATATTGTGTTCCCTTGATAAATCTGAGCACTCTTTTGCAGGCTTGCCACTGGAGCTTTGTAGGTGCTTGAAGGAACTGACTGAGTTTATTAACACAGAAGCTTATATCAGGTCTGGTTAATGTTAAATATTGTAATGCTCTCACTGTACTTCTATAGAGACTAGGATCCTCAAATAAAGGACTATCGATGGAGAAAAGTTTTGTGCCAACAGTCATTGGAGTTGGACAGACATGTGCTTCAAGCATTCTTGTTTTGGTAAGTAGATCAACAACATATTTTGTTTGTCGGAGGTGCATTCCCTGAGATGTTCTGATGGCTTCTAACCCCAAAAAATATTTGATTGATCCAAGTGCTTTTAGGGAGAAATTAAGGTTCAAATCTTGAACAAGTTGAAGAATAAATGAATGGTTGGATCCAATGATGAGAATATCGTCTACATAGATGAAAATATAGGTTACTTGATCCCCATTTTTAAGGATGAGGAGGCTGGAATCAGATATGGAATTCTGAAATCCTTTGGTCAAGAGTGCCTCCTTCAACTTGTCAAACCAAGCTCTAGGAGCTTGTTTAAGACCATAAAGGGCCTTATTGAGCTTGCATACATGAGATGGAAACTAAGGACACTCAAAGCCTTCCGGTTGCTTCATAAACACAGTCTCATTCAAAGTGCCATTAAGGAAAGCATTATTTACATCAATTTGTTGTATGTCCCAATTATGGGTGACTGCTAAAGTAAGTACAATTCTGATGGTTGAAGGTTTGATAACTAGGCTGAAAGTTTCAAAGAAATCCAGGCCAAGTGTTTGTTGAAAACCTTTTGCAACTAGCCTAGCCTTGTACTTTTGTAAAGTCCTATCAGCATTAAATTTAACTCTAAAAACCCACTTGTTTCCAACAATGTTCATATCAGAACTCTTAGGCACTAATGTCCAAGTGTTGTTCTTGACAAGAGCATCATACTCACTTTGCATAGCTTCTTGCCAAGCTTTGCTAGCTAAAGCCTCTTGAGCGTAGAAGGTTCGGGTGAACCTCTATATTTCGAAGTGATAAGGGCGATTTTCATGTTATCGGTTTGCCTTTGCTCTAGTGACCATAGGATGTTGATTCTTAACACCTTCAGAACCAATGGATAGAGCAGGAAATTGTGAACGATCTAAATCAACTACAAGTGAGCACATGGGAAGTTTGTGGGTATGTGGGGATGATGTGTTTGGAAAGTGAGAAGGGGCTAAGTCAACAACAAGAGAATGATTAGGTAAAAATGTGGATGGGATAGATGAGTTTACCAATGGTGAGGAAACTGTATTTGGAATATTTTCAGAATTGAAATTGTTACAATCAGGGGCAAGAGTGGAATTTGGAGAACAAGAGAATGAGATTGGAGTTACCTTGCCAATTGTTGGAGTAGAACTTGGTTGAAAACAGTTTTCTATAGGAGCCACTGTGGCAGGAGCTATATCATTTGAAGATAAGTTGTGTAATGTATGAACAAAAGGAAATTGAGAAACATGATTATTTTGAGCAGATGAAGGCTGAGGTGACAGATTGGATTTAGATTGTGAATGATGGCTAGAGAAGTTACAATTCTCAGCAAATGGAAACTCTTCTTCATGAAACCTGACATTAGAAGTGATAAACAGCTTTCCTGTAGGACTTAAACACTTAAAACCCTTATGCACAAGACTATAACCTATGAAAACACATTTCAAAGTATGGAAACTAAATTTAAGTTGATTAAAGTCTCTAATGTGATGAAAACATGAACATCCAAAAACTTTGAGAGAAGAATAAAGAGGTGATCTATGAAACAATGTTTGATAAGGTGACACAAGCGTAGAAACAGATGAAGGCATTATATTGATTAAAAAAAACTGCAGTTTCAAAGGCACACCACCAAAAATGCAATGGCATGGATGCATGGGCAAGTAGTGTTAAACCTGTTTCAACAACATGCCTATGTTTTCTTTCACTTCTTCCATTTTGGGAATGAACATATGTACATGAATGCCTAAACATAATGCCATTTTGTTCAAGATATGGAATTAGACCTTTATACTCACCACCTTGATCGGATTGTAAGCATTTTAGTTTGTAACCAAATTGTCTTTCTACTAAATGATGAAATTTAATGAAAACTAAATGAGTTTCAGCTTTAGTTCTTAGAAGAAAAAGCCAAGTGAACCTACTGAAATCATCTACAAATTGTACATAGTATCTATATCCTTCAAATGAGACTATAGGAGCAGGTCCCCAAAGATCACTATGAACTAAAGCCAAAGGTTCAGTAGCTCTAGATGAAGAGGAGGGAAAACTGTTTTTGTGCAACTTTCCAAGTTGACAAGCATCACAAAATGACATGGAGTGAGGAATTTTTTACTTTACTAAAGGATCAATGTTAATTTGACTTATAATCTGAGTGAAAACTTCGGTATGAGGATGGCCAAGTCTTTTGTGCCAAGTTAAAATTCTTTTCTAAACTCTTCTAGTTTGAATGTTCAATGCTAGTGCAGATTCAGGACTTAAGTCAGAATCTTGTGTAACTACAGGACTTAAATCAGAACTAGATGTTAAATATGTATCAACCTTCAAGTTAGATTCACACAATGCAGTGTTCATATAAGGTAATTCAGTAGAGGAATCAACAGAGGAATGATCAGTATTTTTATTATGAGAAGAGGAATTATTACACATACTAAAATGAGACTTACAATTGTCATTTAGATTCTCAGAGTTATTAGAGTCTTCTAACAGAGACTTATTACACAAAAATGAACTGGAACAGATTTTACTAGGCTGAGATTGTAAGGCAGACACAAAGGATTTAACACCAATTGAGATAGAGTGATCATTACAATTTGCAGGATAGGTAGAGGTAAGATTCAAGCGATATAGTCTGCAAACCCAAGCTCTCCTATGTGAAGAAGTTTGTTTTGGTAACCTTGTCCTTAACAACACAATAATCAGAATGAAACTCAACCACAACATTATTATCTTTAGTAAACTTTGAAATACTAAGTAGGTTTTTTGTGATATTAGGGACACACAAAACATTTTTCTGATGGAGGCATTTAGATTGCAAGGAACTAGGTAATGATGTAAAGCCAATATGATAAATGTTTAGGAACTCACCATTGCCAACTTGTAATTGCTCAGCTCCCTCATAATTCCTGCTGCTATGCATTTGACTTGGATCAGATGTGACATGATCAGTAGCTCCAGAGTCCATATACCAGGTTGAATCTTGTGCAGTAGTTTGGTTTGCAACCAATGGAAGACCATTTGACAAGTGAGGAGCTGCAAAATAAGCCTGACTAGGTGAAAAAGACTGCTGACTGGGAACTTTGAACATTGAATTTCCACCATTAGAAGCTGATGGAGTAAGTTGTTGGCCTCTGGAGAATTCTTGAGTATAGTGAAATCCATGGGAGGAATGAGCAGGATTAGGTAGAAATTGAGACTGATTCCCAGTATAAGAATTACTAGCAGTAAAATTGTGCAGCTGTTGATTTCCAAAGTTACCAGATCCAAACCGACTGCCATATCCAACAGAATTGTGTGTAGGAAGAAAGTTTCCTAAATTTCCAGAATTGAAAAAGCCAGAAGACTCAAACTGTGGTGGAGATCCAAACTGTGGAGGAGCTCCATTGTAGTTGGAGTTGTATCTATAGTAACATTGGACTGCTGTATGTCTTATCTTGCTGTAGACTTGACATATAGGTCTTCCCTTAGCATTGCCTCTACCACGACCTCTGTTGTAGTTATTGAAACCTGATGGTCTATAGGTATGAACCTGTGATTCAAACTATCTTGAATAAGAGGTTGGACGAAAGTGACGAGGTGAACCAATAAATCCAGAGGGTGGTATATAGTGAGAGGAATAGGTACGTACGGCTATGAAGTAGGCATTGTAGGTTACAGATCTACACGAAGTATTACCAGAATTACCATAATTACTAGATATGCTTGACAGGTTGCAGTTGCGGTTGCGGCAAGATGTCTTGAACTGTTTGGGAAATCCACAGTGTTGAATTTTTCAATACGCATTTCATACTTTTGAAGCAAATATTGTGCTTCTTGCAACGTAACAGAGTCAAATTTAGATTCAATTCTGGATGTTAAATTGATGACAACAGCATCAAATTCTGGTCCTAATCCATCCAGAATATGTTGAAGTAAATCTTCATCCAACACAACCTGACCATTGGAGTTCAAACTTTCGGCAATTCCTTTCATCTTTTTAAAGTAATCACCAATTGTTAAATTTCCTTTTTGAGTACTTTGTAATAAAGTTTTCAAATGTAGAGCTCTAGCCTTTGAATCACTCAAAAATTCATGTTCAAGTGTAAGCCAAATGTCAGTAGACGTCTGACATTTTGACACGAGTTAAACATGCATTACGAAATAGACGCTAATAACCAAGTAACAAGGAACTTATCAGTGCGTTTCCAAGCTAAATAAGCTGGATTAATACGCTGTCCAGTACTAGATTTTACCTCATCTTTTGACCTAGATTCAGTTGATTCAACTAAGATTTCAGGCTCAGACACAATTAAAGGTTACAGGACGGAGATAAAACTGTTAAGTGGCCATCAAGCTCATGTGCTCCCTCTTTGCGAAAGAATTTGAGACTTCCGAATCGGTAATTGTCTGTAATTATCTCGTGTGAGCTTCGGATGAACAACTTGGAGACTCGTCAAAAGGAAAAGTTTGAAGAGAAAGAGGTGAGGAGCTGCTGACTTCATTCAAATTCTTGGAGGAATTGCTAGATGAAGAAAGGTTCGCCATTGGCGCTAGTCTATGGCTTTGATACCATGAGAACTTGAAAAAGATAAACTAAAGTTTCTAGAAAAGCACAATTTCGTAGCTTTATTTTCCTAAGCTGAATGAAATGAGCTTACATGAGATTTGTTCTTATACAATTGAGAAAGAAAAGAAAGGCGTTAATTGAATAATTGAGAGAAAGAGTAAAGTGAGAAAGTAAAGAAGAGTAAAGTTAATATGAATTGAAACGACGTCACTTTGCATTTAGTAAAGTGCCAAGCAGAAACGGCACCGTCTTGACCTTTTGCTGATAATTGAGATATAAATATATCTGCCTTCATCAGAAAATTCAGTTAGCGTGCATTGTAGTTTTTTTTTGTAAACCCAGTAATTGTTTCTCCCGCGATTCGAATACAAGATCTTGGATATAGCTAACTCTAGTAAATAAAGAGCTTACCCTCTAGCCATAAGGGGAGAGATGCATTGTAGTTTATATAAGACTAAATATTAATATTCAACCTCTAAATTTATTAGCTTAAACTTTACAACTCAAAAGTAAAGTAAAACACATTCTCAATTACAAATTTCTAAAATAGAAATTTGCCTAAAACTTAAATTTATTTTTCTTCTTGCTTGCATTTTTTTCTTCAATTACCAAAAAGTGTTCACATTTCAACAAAACTTTTAGATCAAATGGTAACTTAATATATTATCAAAGTCAAAAGTATGATATAATTTAACAGTTTAGAGAGAGCATTACATTAAATGTAGTTGTATTTAGAAGAAAACATAATTGGCCAAGTGGTAACTTAACAGGTTAGAGAGCTATGCATCAAATGCAGTTGGATATGAAAGGAAATTTAATAAACAATTTAGACTTTAGACTTTTAAGACAAGTAGTAATTTAAAAATTTAGATAGCTAGACATAAAATGCACTTGTGTATTTAGAAGGATTGGGGATATTTCAAGGTTGGATCACCATCCTTCTCCTAATAACTTAAATCATTGATTATTTGTGAATTTTTTTGTTCTCTTCATTTAAGGATAACAACCCATTAATTTATTTATACAGGTAAGATTCTCACTATTGGTATTTATCAAATTAATAAAAAGAACTTTAGAGTTTTATAATAGATATGCCACACTTTTGTTTAATTGTGATTTAAATTTAGAGTTCTTGAAAATATAGTAGGGACTATAGAGATAAAATTGAATAAAATCAATGAACCAAAATGGTCTATATATGAAACAGCTAGGTTATCAGTTTATTATTATTATCATCGTTTTCAATAACATAATGCTCATAATTAATGATGATCTCGGGACACAATAGAATATTAAATGCGCTGATATTAACAGTAGTTCTACTAATTAAATTCGTTGTGTTTCTTCGTATAATAAAAAAGTAATGCTAGGTCTATAACTCAATCTCACAATCTTCTCTTACATCTTTTAATGTAGCAGCTCATCATTGGTTAGCTTGTAAATGGTTGGGCGGAACCCATACAAGCAGACAAGACCCTTTTTACAAGCTAACTAATGAAAACTTGTCACAATGAGATTTGTGAGGGAAATTTGTGAGATTGGGTTATGAGCCTAACATTACTCATTATAAAATGTGTTTCAGTGAAGTCAAAAGAGTAGTCAAGTCAAAAGAACCACAACCACCAACTCCCATGTGGGTCGACTATACCACTCACATTCACAAGCTATATGTTTTACTTATTTGTTTGGATCGAACAAGTCAAACCAATAATGAGCTAAATATTAAGTTCCTTGCTTCAACCATTGTTGGGAGTTTGTTAACTCACTTTGGTGAATGGTTACCTATTTTAAGTGTAGTGGAAGTATTTACCAAGTTGATTAATGAGTTTTCAAATTTAAACATTTCATCCACAAGTGCATAAAGTAAAGAACACATCCATATACATGGTTCGGCTAAAATCCACTTTTAACCTACATCCATGGGGCCTTGTCCAGATTGAAGCAATCCACTAAGTTAAAAAACACATTACAAGATATAATTCAAAGCTGATCTAAGATACAGTAAAAAGAACTCCCTGTTCAACTTTACACTTGGCACCACACTCTGAATCCTTAACGTTTAAAACTCTTTAGACCTTTTTCACATTGGGAACACACTCGAGAACAACTTGTGAACCACCAAGCTTAGAGCATCGAAACCAAGCACCAGCATCGACAAAGGAACCATGTTCCAAGAGCCATCAAGATAATGAATGAAATTGTGAGGTTTTGGCACAAAATGAAATGAACCTAGAAACCTTTGAAGAGAAAGAATACTCTAACAAATTTCAGAGTACAAAGAAATAAAAGATCTAAAGGTTAGATTCAAATACGCAAGAAAGGATGATATATAGTGTAGGTTTTATTGCTCAACACATTTATGCCATGTCAGCCAACAAGGGGCTGACCCATGTTTGTCCAAATAAGAAAAGTATTTCTTCTTTTGGTTTGGACTGCAAAACAATTTGGGAAAAGCAACTTTATTCCTAGGACCACTTAATGATAATATGACACATGTAAAAGTTCCTAAAAAGGTAGAGACGAAGATAGACAAATATCTTTGCTACTTTATCAAACAGCAACTCATACTGGGTTGCAAATATTTGAAGCGAGTGTGTAAGCACAAACTGTTGTGCACACACATTCGAAATGAAATAGGCCAAGAGACAAGTCTAGCAACTGTTATGCACACAAAACTGTTGTGCACACAGAAGACATAAGAAACAAGCCAAGTCATAAGATTGGCAGTAAATGTGCACGCATAATTGTTGTGCACACACAAGTCATAAGTTTGACAAACATGAATATTCCACAACCGTCATTCATCTTCTCCCTCCAATTACAATGGAATTGAAAATGAATTAAGAATCTTGCAAAAAGGTACTTGTGTGTGCATAGTTGGCTCCTTAAGGTTTGGAACCCTAGCGCCTCCCTTCCACTAATCTAAACATTAAACTAATTAGTAATTTAATTAATTAGATAATAGTACAAAGACAATTTGATCCTCATTGTTGATGTGCTAGGCAGTAGTGTATGAGGTTTATTTAGTTTTAATGGCTATAAACTATGGTAAATGTGCTTATGTTGTTTGTTTGATAGTGACTTTTGTTGGTCGACAAAAACTGCTATCATGCTTTCCATCCCAACTATCCGAAATATTATAAATTTTCTATTGTATTTCGTCTAGCTTTAGTTTCATCGTATGTAGTTCGAAAGGGCACACATACACTCCTTTACTGCGAAATTGCATTCTTGTAGTTAGCTTTTTTTCAGGGCTTAGGGTTATGTAGTTCGAAAGGGCACACATCCATCCTCGTCTTAGAGCCATCTAGAGCCAACTGACTAATTGGTCTTGTTTGTTTTGAGCATGTGCCCTCTGGTTGAGCGCCTGTGCCTATTTCTCTTTTCTATTTGGTTTGAGCCTACGAGCTTCGCTAAAGCACCTAAGCCCATCTCCCTCCTTTGTTTGGAGCCGGAGTGCTCCCTTTGGGAAGTTGTTCCCATTCTTTTGTCCAAAAAGATAAGCACATCTATTTTTGTCTCTCTATACCTCTTCAGGGGGTATTGTGTATAAAAGAACAAGGATCGAGTGTTATTTTTGTAAAAAAGTGTAATGGCTTAGTTTAAGTTATGCGATGCGATGTGTTTCATTGAGTCAACATCTACAGTATATAACCTTTCTCTTGTGTATTTTTCAGTTAATGAAATCAATTGCATTTTTCAGCTAAATTATGTTAACTCTAATCTTTCCTTTTTCTCTTGTTTTCTTGAATGTTCTTTGATGCTAACAACTCCTTCATGGTATCAGGCCATAGACAAACGTCTTTGGTGTGAAAAACTCAAGTTTTGATTACAATAGTCTCTAAGTTCTTCTTTCTAAAATTAGTAAACATGGAAGCTGGATCCAATAGCTCAACAACTTCAATAACTCCACCTACTCTACCTTTGATTTCCGTCAAACTTCTTGACATAAATTATCATTCTAGCGCTCACAGGTTCTTCCAGCTCTAATTTCTCATGGTCTTGATGGTTTTTTCACTAGCAAAAGAAAGTGTCCTTGAATGTTCATAATGGAGTCAGATGAAGAATCTGGAAAATTGACCAAGAAAAGAAACCCTAGTTACTACAATTGGAAAAAAATTGACCAATTTTTGGTAAGCTGGCTCTTATCTATTAGTGTATGCCCTAGGAACCAATCGTGTCATCGATTCCAAGGTATTATGTTTTGTGTATATATATGTATATATGTTAATGTATATATTTTGTATATACGTTTGTATCTTATTAATAAAAGAAAGTGTTCTTATTTCACATGTGGTTTATCGCTTTATTTATATATATGTATGACATGTGAAATGTCCAGATGATACAAATCTTTAGAAGATCAAAATCATCAAAGTATTCTTTACATAGGTAATATTAATTGGGCAATAATATTACATAGTAGGCATGCTAAATGCCTTCATTGAATATCATGCGATGATATTAGTATGGGTGATTATAAAAGTTATATCACTAGGGCATTAGCATGGATAAGCAGTTAGTGAACTGTTTATTGAATATAGCCATTTATGATGAATCACAAGGACATGTAAAATGTAGTCAATGATGCATCATAAAATCATACTAGTGTACTATTAATCCTTAGACCTGAGATATCACGATTGGATTCTGTACAGACGCTTGTGGTTCATATGGTGTATAAACTCAAGGCTAATCATGTCAAGTGTTAATAAGCCGATTTGGCCATGTGTTGTTTATGTGTCAAGACAAGTGATAGTCAAGATGGGATCCGTTGACTTGGTATAGATTGATATCAAGTATTCCTAGACAAATGTCAAGATACATTGGAGAGTGAAATCTCCGGCCGAGGTATATAAAATGTTACCTGAAAGGTTGTTTCATGATGACATGTTTTGTATGTATTGATTGCCAATTTGATATAAAATTAAGACAAGGATTTTTACATACCATGAATCCATTCTTAATTGGGATTAGACAACGGAAGGATTTGATTACACGGTGCATATAATTATAAAAGGGTTCATTGGAGTATATCTTCATTGTGACTTAGGGGTTATGTAGCATTGCTAGATGCCTACCATAATCGGTGGGAGTTTCGGTCATAAAGAGTTATGACGAAACATATCGGAATAGACTATGACATTGAGCCCACGGTTAGGCCATAGTGAACCTAAGAGGTCACACATAAAAACTAAGGAGAATGGAGAAATAGCCAAAGAGAGTTGATTATCCAAGGTTGGCTAGCACCTACCAAGGGTAATGAAGTTATTTATATTATTATCATTGAATTAGATTCAATGGAGGGTTATATTAGTTATTACAAATAATTTAAGAGTTGAATTGCTAATTGGAATTAGATGGAATTCCAATTCATAATTAATCATTTTCTTTAATTATGGAATTGTTTAAGGACCTAATTCTTCTTTTACCTTAGTGTGGATACTCTTTTGTTTAATTTCTCTTGAAATTAAAATTCTCCAAGGTTGCTAAGGACTTAAGGTAACAAGCCATACCTAACTTGTTTTCAATTTGATTGAAAATTTTTGTTAAAGACTAATATACATATTATAGTATCACATGCATCATTCTCCATGCATTCCAACTTTCATTATCTACACTCTCAGAGTCAATTTTCTGGCATTTAGCTAAATGTATAGTTCATATGAAATTTGGAGCACATTAGAGCTACATTTTCAATCAATTTCCAAAGCTCGAACCTTTCATTTACGGAATTTATTACAAACTACCAAGAAAAATGCTTTTAGTGTTAGTGAATATGTTTTGACAATGAAGGAATTAGGTGATGAATTGATTGCTAATGGAGTATTAATTAGTGATGAAGAAATACTGTTATACATTTTAGATGGACTAGGTCCAGAATATGATGTTATGGTAGCATCATTAACCACCAATAGTAGTAGCATGACCTTACAAGAGGCATAATTTTTCTTGCATAAACATGAAATGAGACTTGATAGGTAGCATAATTCTTTGAACATTTTTCCCGATCAACTAGCCTCTACTTCGGTAGCCTCTAAACAAAATTCTGAAGATGTGTTTGGCCATGATTCTAGAGCTAGTTTTGAAAATCTCAATTTTTCGAGATCATCTCAACAATAGACTTTGTCACAGTCAAGTCTAGTTCTTGTACAGTCTCAAGTCTCTAGATATTCTCAATATCAGTCTCCAAATACTATTCATGGTCAACCTAATTTTGTCTGTCAAAGAGTCTCCCAACCTACTCAATTTTTGCCTCAGTATCCTCCCACACTTGATGTGCAAAATCAGTTTCTTCCATCTGGAATGATGATATTTAATCCTCACTTGAGACCTAGAGGCAAAGGACGAGGATCTTTAAGACCAAGATTGATTTGCCAAGTTTGCGTGTAAAACCCCTCCCTAGCCGAGTATTTCCTAAGTATCCCTTGGCCATTGAGAACCTAGAAAACGCACGCCTAGGAAAGAAGTTTATTTTAAAATCCTATTTAAAGAATAAACTTGTAGTTTAAAAATATATATATTTTTATTTTAATTTAATTTCTAAACTATAATAAGTTCATTGTACAAGTCAAAAATATAGTTTCCTTTCTTGGAGTACATTATGAAATCCATAGTAGTACTTACGAGAACATACACACTTTTACAAAATTTACTAGAAATTTGATTTCCTCTATTAAAACAAATATATATATTCCATAATAACATGGACATATTTACTGCATTATGAGATATAAACATAATTACTACACTAAATACTAACAAAACAATTCAATAGTCATAATTAAAACATCCCTTCATGCTCATAGCGTCCCTCAGAATCCTCTCCCAGCTTCATGCCTTAATCCTCACCTGCAAAACATTTTAAAATATTTCGTGGGGTGAGCGCTAATCTTCGATGGGAATATGGTCATTTAAAAAACTATTAAGGTTCATTATGCAAGTATATTACTTAGGACCTTACCTACCTACAAAACATAACCTTCATTCTTTGACATAACAAGTTCATAAAACATATCATACACTTTGGACTTTTCTCATAAACATAAGTCATAACATAACCATACATAATATAACATAGAACACTTATGACTTATGAAATATTCATGTACATGGCATGCTTATTTCTTTTGTCTTTATACTTGATGGTTTCATTAATCTTTGTTATCCGATCAAGTTCATTTGAACCATTACCTTGTTCTTGGTCGTCACCTCAAAGGACTCATGGTTTCCATAAGAATTCCATTCCTCTGATTTTGGTTTATACCTCAAGAGACTCATGGAATTCATTCTTTAACATTTCATAAATTTTTCATAAGACAACTAAATAAGCTATATGCATTACCATTATGAATGCAAACATATGGACTAACATCTCCCATGCTCAATCATACTATATTCTCCTACTAAACTTCTTAACTTAATTCATTTAATTTCTCATACAATACAAGGAATTTCAGTAGTAAGATTATTCAGGGGTTTATTAGAATTAGAAACAATTGGGAAATTCCATGAAGAAGGTGGATGCCATATAGTTTGTCACTTTTCAAGCAATTTTTCCCTTATCTTCCAATTCGAATTGATTTTTGGCTAAAACATAAAAGTTTTAGGTATATTTCTCCAATTTTGAAAAATTCAAGAATCAACTCAATCGAACTTCTATAACTTCAGTTATGACCGATTCAGTGAAGCATGTACAGTATAAGTCCTAAAAAGCCAAATCCGAATTCTATTCATTTTAACCATGTCACCTTCATTTGCACATTCACATCATTTGCCATGTCATTCTAAGTATAAAAGGCCATAAAAACCTCCCTTTTTACAGAACCAAAAAGTGCCAAAATATCGTCCAACTACAAATCTCTTAATTGGCATAATCATCCTCCATATGCACACATACACCAATCAACACACCCATTTAAACAATCCATAACCAAAACATAGCATCACACTCATATTAACATAAATAAATGTAAGTTCCATAAACCCTAGGTGTTATCAATTGTAGTCATAAGGGAGATTTTTTTCCTTACCTTAGTATTCAAAGCACAAAGACACTCCTCCTTAGCTCCAAAGGTTCACCCTTTCTACCTTATACACATAACCACTTATGAATTTCTCTTTTAACTAAAAGATCAGAACAACTAGGGTTTTTAAACTCACCTTAAACTCTGAAATTGAAGTTCTTTAAGTGTGGATGGTGATCTCCTTTGAAAATCAACTTGAAATCCTATGAAAATTTGAGAATAAAATGCTTGGATTAGTGGCTTTTATGGTGGATTTGAGAGATGAAGAAGAAGATGATATATTTGGGGTGTACAAGGCCGACTACTCTCTCTCAAAACCTTGTAAAATTTATTCCATTGTTACTCTAATGTGATTAGTCAATAAAAGTTAGATATAAGGGTCATTTGGCATAATTTTTTCATATAAGGGCGTTTTGGTCATTTCCACCACAACATAATAATTAGCACTCATTTAATGCCATTTAACTTCTTTAAAACACTTAAAAATTAAGAAATCCCATTAGGTAAATGACTAATTTACCCTTGGTGCACTTTTATGGATGCTTAAATCATATGGATTTGTATGAAAAGACCATTATACCCTTGGTTACCATTTACGCCATTTAACCATATCAATCAACTTTATGACCATTCTACCATCATTTCTCTTCAATGACATCACCCCTTACACTTTATTATGGCCACATCTCGAAATACATGTAAATTGACCATTTTACCCTTCCATTCAAAAAAAAGAAAATTACTTGAAAAGGTAAATGTCATACCTTAGGGCATCGGAATAATAATGCGGGGTTTACATTATGGTAAAGGTGGTCACTCAACATTGTAGTGCTACCATAGGTGTGACCACTCCTATTTGGGCTTTACTAATACTGGGTCTTCTAATGCGGTACGCTTACAAGCTCAATTCACAAACCAAACCATCTGGTAGCAAAAATGATGCAAGGGCAGATACTAAACAATGTGGTACATCAACCTGTTAATAATACTCACATTGGCAACTCATAACAATTTCCAATCTATCCTTAGCAATTCCACATTAGAGGTCCTCAACAATTTCAAACTTATCCTTAGCAATTTCAACTTGGAGGCTCTCACAATTTTGGAACTTATCCTTCACAATTGAGTTTTTCAAAACAATCTACATTCAGAGGACAAACACACTCAGATAATGGAAATGTGACCTTACCTATGTCTACTCAGACTTTACCTGTTGCCTCTCCTCAAACTATGACAGATTAGACTTGGTATGTTGATTTTGGGGCTACTAATCATATGATTATTGACACTAGTAATTTGATGCTCAAGAGTGACTACCAAGGTGATTCTCAAGAACAAGTTGGAAATGGGCAAGCTGTTCCCATCACTCATATAGGTATGTCTCTTGTTTCCTCTCATTTCACTAAGAGAATATTACAATTGAAAAAATATGCTTTGTGTTCCTCATATTGCTAAAGACTTGCTTAGTATCTCTCAAATAACTAAGGACAATAATGTTATTGTGGAAATCCTCTAGTTGCTACTTAATGAAGGATAAGATTACCAAGGAGGTTTTACTTTAAGGAGGTTTGAAAGATGGACTTTATCAGCTCCAAATCTCCTCTGGTCTTCACCAATCTCTTGTCCTTGACAATGAAGTAGATTATGTTATCGAAATGATATTGAGTCAATATTAATCTTGTAGGTCAGGTAAAATCAATTGATGTTGATTTAACTTCTAAAATTTGGTCATGTAATAAAGACAAATATGTCACTAGTGATGTTGATACTACTATGTTATGGCATGCTAGGCTAGGTCACCCTAATGTGAGAGCTTTACAAAGCATATTGAATAAACTTCATCTAAGTGTTTCTAGGAATACTATGAGATTTTGTGAAGCGTGTACGTAACACCTACGAAAACTAGTACAATGCATGCAATTAACCATGGAAAATTGGGCCCAAAAGTTTCTTTTCATTACAATTCACATGTCTTTTATACACAAAAGTTACTGTTTACAAAAGTGCATTTCAAAAGACAAAATAGGGGAACAGTGTAGCTATTGCTCCTCGCGCGCGCGCCCCTCCAACCACAACATCACCTAGAACCTGCATCCACAAAGGAAAATAACAGGGGTGAGCATAAATAATGCTCAGTAAGTAAAACTCTCTAGCTATGCGTCCCCGCGTGTGACTCTTAATTCTTTCCTTTTCTAATTGTTTCTATTTACATTTCTAATAACATCATGGCCTCATCTTCAGGAGTACGGCCGAATAGGCGTTCACATAGCACCATTCCACTCTCTATGGCTATCGGGTGGAATTCACACAGTACCAACCCGTTCTTAGTGACTACCGAGTGAGGATCACAAAGCACCAACTCGGTTCCTCCTAACTATCGGGTGGAGATCACCTAGCACCTACCCGTTTCTCATGAATTTTGGGTAATGATCACCAAGCATTTACCCGTCTCTAGTCACTATCGGGTGATGATCACAAAGCATCAACCCGTTTCTACTAGCCATTGGATGATGATCACAAAGCATCATCCTACATATCTCTTAATTAATCGGGTAGTGGTCACAAAGCATCTACCCATTTCTATTACTCATTGGGTGACGATCACTAAGCATCGACCCATCTCTCTAAGGCTATTCGGATGATGATCACAAAGCATCAATCCGATTCCCATGTGATCGGGTGATGATCACAAAGCATCATCCCAACTACTACTCTTCTAACTCATTCTATTGTAGCATTTTTCAATGCTCTCTACCCATAGTAATTTTACCCACTAAGCTCTCTACTCATAGGGTATTTCTATACACAAAGTTTCCTACTCTTTCTTAGGTCACTTTTCAATGCATATAACAATGCACATGGATGATTCATCTCTACTAATGCACTTGTGAAATGCCAACATGCAATGTTGCAAGAATTAAGGTTCATTACTACCACTCAACCTCTATTAGGCATTTCATCAAACAACTCATGTGCACTATAAAACTATATCATAGCCATGAATCTAAAACTTTTCCTAACCATCCAAAATGGGGAAAAAACCCCTTCACAAAGCCATAATAACCTGCCATAGAAAACACTTCCAAAAGGGTTCCATAATACCCCTTAAATTCCATCTCAACTACCTTGTCAAACCAACACCCATTTCTCAAATTTGCAAGGTAAGAACATTCACAAAGCATAGAAATTTCCATTCAATACTCCATACATGGCATATTACATGCACATCACATACATACAACATTTCTATCAAAACCCTAATCAAGAAATTTCATGAATCTCAACTTGGGTTGGGTTTTACTTACTTGCTATGGAGAGACTTCCCCAATCTTCTTGCCACTTGGTTTTTCTTGGCTAATCTCTCTACTCTTAACCAAAAGAATGAAAACTCTCAAAAACCAAAATGAACTAAAATCTTCAAATCACACAACTTAAGGAGAAATCCTTACCTTAGGAAGCCTTAGGTTGTTTTCTCTACCTCAAATCACTTCAAAAACCCTTGAAAATCCTTGATCAAAAGAAAAGAGAAGTTGAGAGGAGAAGAATGAAGTTGCGTTTGAGAAGAAGAGAAATGAAGGGTTTCTTTGATTCTAATTCCTTTTAATGAAATAAAAACACAATCATTCCCATTTTGCCCTTACTCTTCTTTGGAAATTCCATCCATATCCTTTGATTCATTACAAACTCACCCCCGTCTCAACATACTCTCCATGAAAAAATCCTTACAATTCTCCCCACTTTTCCTACTAATTAGGGGTAGAAAGGTCAAATTGCCCTTGGGGAAGAAAATATCTAACACTCAACCAACATAACAATCGGCCCGTCGCGCGTGAAAAGAAACCTTTGTCGCGTGTGCTGTCCCGAGAGTTTCGCCCTTGGTCTCAACACATCTTCGCCGCGGCGAGACTCTTCTTCGCCCGTGACTTGGTTCACTAAGATTCTTCTATTTTCAACCAATTTCAGGGCAACATTCAACATAACGCTCAAACAAACAAATATAACAAAAAATCCAACTCGATTAAGGGCGAAAGAGGAAACAATAACAACGTACCTCAAGTGGGGCGTTACAATTCTTCCCCCTTAAAAGGATTTCGTCCCCAGAAATTCAAACAAATAACTCGGGAAGCGATTACGCATGTCCCGTTCTACTTCCCCAAGTGGCTTCTTCCACTTTGTGATTCCTCAAAGGACCTTCACTAGCGGAACACTCTTGTTAGAAGCTCTTTAACCCGTCGATCTAGAATCTGAGTGGGCGTTCTTCATATACTAGATTCTGCTACTTGACGTTCTCTCGCTCGGGATGTGGAGGGGATCACTTACATATTTCCGTAGCATCGAGACATGGAAGACATCATGCACCCTATCCATACTAGGTGGTAGAGCCAATCGTAGGCCACGTTTCCTACTCGTTGCAAGACCTCAAAAGGACCTACAAACCTCGGTGCTAACTTCCCTTTGGTTCCAAAGCATGACTCGCTTATAAGGGAAACCTTGAAACACCTTGTCGCCCACTTGGAATTCTACCTCTTTCCTCTTCAAATCGGCATAACTCTTGTCGATCTTGGGCTTGCTTCATTCTACTTCGGATTACCTTTACATCTTCTACAAGTTTGAGTCATCTCGGCCCCAAGAGGCGGTACTCAACTCATCTCTCTCTCCCACTTCATCCCAATGAGCGGAGACCTACCGTCTACCATACAAAGCCTCGTAAGGCGCCATTCTAATTGTGGTGATAAGCTGTTGTTGTAGGCAAATTCTACTAAGGGTAACATCTCATGCCGGGATACTCCGTAATCCATGCAACGAGGCTCTCAACATATCCTCGAGCACTGATTCGTTCTCTCGGTTTGGCCATCCATCCGAGGATGATAGGCGATCTTGAATGCTAAGCGGGTACCCAAACTCCCTCGTAAACTTGTCCGAAGGTGAAACAAATCTGGAATCTCTATCGATACTATAACCTTGGGCACACCATGCAATCGACTATCTCCTTGAGGTAAATGCGGGCCAAGCGATGCGTAGTGGTACTCTCCTTTCTTTGGGAGAAAATGGGCTGACTTGGTTAATCTATCCACAATCACCCATATTGCATTACACCTTTACTGCACTCTGGGAAGGCAGTGATAAAATCCATTGAAATGCTCTCCCATTTCCCACTGGAACACTCAATGGTGAAGCAACCACAGGCGGCTTGGTGTTATGCTTTCACCTGGCTTTGGCAAGTTAGACATTTAGCCACAAACTTCGGCGATGTCTTTCTTCATACCAGACCACCAATAGCCTTTCTTGATATCTGATACATCTTGGTTGCTCCGGATGAGGCGGTGTACGGTGTGTCATGAGCCTCTATAAGGATTTTGCTTCAACTCCTCAATTGGAGGTATACACAACCGATTTCTAAAATAGAGGACACCATCTCTCACAAAGAACTCGATGTCTTGCCCTCATGCACTTCTTGAACTAGTTTGACACCACTCATCGACCATTTGCTTTTCTCTAATTTCCTCTAGTAAAGAGGGTGTACCTGAAGGTTGGCAATTCTTCCCGGAACCACCTCAATCTGCTCCTTAGACAACTCTTCTATTAACTCTTTCTGTCTAGTAAGCCAGGAAAACATAGGGCTTTTCTACTCAAAGCATCGGCTACTACATTGGCTTTCCCGGTTGGTACTTGATCTCACAATCATAATCCTTGACCAGCTCTAACCACCTTCTCTGCCTCATATTCAACTCCTTTTGAGTGAAGTACTTCAAACTCTTATGATCGGTGTAGATATTACTCTTCACACCATAAAGGTAATGCCTCCATATCTTTAAAGCAAAGACCCACGTTTGCTAACTCTAGGTCATGCGTAGGGTATCAGGTCTCGTACTCTTTCAATTGTGAGAAGCATAAGCTATAACCCTACCTAAGCGCATCAACATGACTCAGGAGTCCTGCAAAGGCGTGCGTATAAATGTCATAATCTACACCCTCTGCGGTAACACTAGCACGGGAGGCTGATGTTAATCTCTTCTTCAACTCTTGGAAGCTTTCTTGCAGTGCTGACCAGGACAAAGGAGTTTTAGCTTGGTAAGAGCTGTCAGCGGTTTATGCCCAGGCGAATCTGCTACAAATCGCGGTAGTAACTGCTAAGCCTAAGAAACTCTGATTTCTTTCTTGTTCTCACGCCATTCGGGATTACTGCACTTTCGGATCTCAAATCCCGGGTTCCTTCCGACACGGTATGACCCAAGAATATCACTTGATTCAGCCAAAATTCACACTTGGAAAACTTAGCACACAACTTCTTTTCTCTCGGTCGTTGCAATACTAATCCCAAGTGTTTCTCATGCTCTTCTACGGACTTTGAGTAAATCGAATGTCGTCGATGAAGACAACAATAAAGTGATCCAAATACTCATGGAATACCTGTTCATCAAGTCCATAAAAATTCTTTGGGGCATTAGTCAAGCCAAAGGCATCACTACAAACTCATAATGCCCTATACAGTACGAAAGGCGGTTTTAGCCACATCTTGCTCACTCTTACGATGATACAGGACCTCAAATCAATTTTGGAGAACAACTGCTCCTTTCAAGCGATCAAAGAGGTCATCTATCCAGGGGTAGCGGGTACTTATTCTTCTTGTAACTTTATTCAACTCCATATAATCGATACACATCCTTAGTGATCCATCCTTCTTTTTCACAAAGCAGGATTGGAGCTCCCCAGGGAATGACTTGGTCGGATGAAGCCTTTATCTAAAAGCTCTTGGAGTTGCTTCTTTAATTCTTGGAGCTCATTTGTGGGGCCATTCTATAAGGGGCTTTAGATATTGGTGCTTTGTCCACAGGTGCTAGTTCGATACTAAATTCTACCTCTCTCTGGAGGCAAACCGGTAACTCTTAGGAAACACATCTAGAAAGTCTCGAACTACGGCACCCTCTGGATCTCTAGCGTGGAACATCACCACTGCACTACATGGGCAATATACCCAGAACACCCTTTCTCAACATCTTCTGGCCTTTACATTACTAATCGGCATGCTCAGTGATGGCCTTCTCCAAAACTAAACTTATCTCCACAATCGAGGTTAAAGGCGCGCCTTCTTTTCCGGCAGGTCAATCTCTACTCCATACCTCCCTAGGAAGTCCATACCCAGAATCACATCAAAGTCGGGCATATCGAAAACTATTAAGTCAGCGATTAACTCTACCTGGATCACTAAGGACTCTCTCAACAAAATCTCTTGAGTCACACACTAACCCCAGTCGAGAGGTTCTATCTTAATGGGTTGAGCCGCTCTAGTAGGTTTCAAACCTAATCTCTCAAGCATCCCATAAGATATAAATGAATGGGTAGCACCCGAATCAATTAAAGCATATAAAGGGTGCATGAAATAATAAGCCCGACCCGATGTGGTGATGGGTAGGCCTCTGCTTCCCTTGCCGTGCCCACGGATAAAAACTCTGGCACTCGCATACCTCACGAACTCGAGTAGTTGGTGGAAGAGGAGCTTTGCAATCCCTCATCATGTGCCACGGCTGTCGGCACCTATAACATACTCTCGATCCTTGAGGACACTCTCGGGTGGTTCTTACCACACTTAGGGCAAGGAGGAACCCTTAGTTCGAGGTCGCTTATTCCTCCACTCCTTTCTATTATGCTTATCTTGAAACTTCTTCTTGATTCTTCATGTCTTTGCCTTTTTCACCCTCATGTTTCTCTCTCGAAGAGCGGAGGGTAGCTCTCGGTCCTCCCGTCGAGGATCCTACGGGGAAGATTTTATTCTCAAAAATCTCCGCCTTCATTGCCCGCCTCAAGGCCTCTTTGTAATTGCGAGGAGGGTTGGAGCTTGTCATAATATCCCGGGCTATCTCGGCTTCAATCCATGCACAAACTTATCCCTTCTCAAGGTAGGGTGCTTACTATTCCCGGTGCAAACCTTGCAAGGGCGTTGAACTTCAGTACTCTTTCACTGGCGCTAGCTCCTTGTAAGCGATAAATTCTTGGACCTTCTCATGAACTTGGTCCTCGATCTATACTCAGCCTCAAACTCTTGCCTAAACTCTTCCCATGTCATTCTTTGTCGCATCATGAGTTTCTTCCATTAATTCCCACCAAATTCGGGCATCACCCAAGCAGGGAAACTTCGCATACGGATCTTCTCCCGTCTGTCATGGGAAATAAACCCGTGGCTCGTTCTCTTGACCCAAGCCACTCCTCGCTCTCTTGGATCCGTAGTACCCTTAAACTACGAGGGCTGATCTTGTTTGGAAAGACCATAAATCGGTTCAACTCTGTTCATGCTTGGGGAGGTACGGTTTGCCCTCTCTCGCGGGCGTAGCTGGTGCTGCATGCGGGGGTACAACTCTCCCCGAGTTTCAATCATAACCTCTTTGTATTATTCCCGGATTCTAGCTTCATCCAAGGGAGGGCGTAGACTGCAGTGGGTTAGAAAGGTTCTCCTTCATTCACCACACCTTTACGCGGTTTCGATAACTACGCCTCATCTACAAAATGATCGCACTAATGAACTCAAGAAACAATTCTGTAAGGAAAGAATTACTCACACGGTTGGTTAGAGGGCGTCGTGGCGATGAGAATAGTACTTGTTCAATCCCAAAATCTTTGCTCCGATACCAAAAATGTAACACCTACTGAAAACTAGTACAATGCATGCAATTAACCATGGAAAATTGGGCCCAAAAGTTTCTTTTCATTACAATTCACATGTCTTTTATACACAAAAGTTCTGTTTACAAAAGTGCATTTCAAAAAGACAAAATAGGGGAGCAGTGTAGCTATTGCTCCTCGCGCGCGCCCCTCCAACCGCAACATCACCTAGAACTGCATCCACAAAGGAAAATAGCAGGGGTGAGCACAAATAATGCTCGTAAGTAAAACTCTCTAGCTATGCGTCCCCGCGTGTGACTCTTAATTCTTTCCTTTTCTAATTCTGTTTCTATTTATGTTTCTAATAACATCATGGCCTCATCTTACAGATACGGCCGAATAGGCGTTCACATAGCACCATTCCACTCTCTATGGCTATCGGGTGGAATTCACAGTACCAACCCGTTCTTAGTGACTACAGTGAGGATCACAAAGCACCAACTCGGTTCCTCCTAACTATCGGGTGGAGATCACCTAGCACCTACCCGTTTCTCATGAATTTTGGGTAATGATCACCAAGCATCTACCCGTCTCTAGTCACTATCGGGTGATGATCACAAAGCATCCCCCGTTTCTACTAACCATTGGATGATGATCACAAAGCATCATCCTACATATCTCTTCATTAATCGGGTAGTGGTCACAAAGCATCTACCCATTTCTATTACTCATTGGGTGCGATCACTAAGCATCGACCCATCTCTCTAAGGCTATTCGGATGATGATCACAAAGCATCAATCCGATTCCCATATGATCGGGTGATGATCACAAAGCATCATCCCAACTACACTACTCTTCTAACTCATTCTATTGTAGCATTTTTCAATGCTCTCTACCCTAGAGTAATTTTACCCACTAAGCTCTCTACTCATAGGGTATTTCTATACACAAAGTTTCCTACTCTTTCTTAGGTCACTTTTCAATGCATATAACAATGCACATGGATGATTCATCTCTACTAATGCACTTGTGAAATGCCAACATGCAATGTTGCAAGAATTAAGGTTCATTACTACCACTCGACCTCTATTAGGCATTTCATCAAACAACTCATGTGCACTATAAAACTATATCATAGCCATGAATCTAAAACTTTTCCTAACCATCCAAAATGGGGAAAAAACCCCTTCACAAAGCCATAATAACCTGCCATGAAAACACTTCCAAAAAGGGTTCCATAATACCCCTTAAATTCCATCTCAACTACCTTGTCAAACCAACACCCATTTCTCAAATTTGCAAGGTAAGAACATTCACAAAGCATAGAAATTTCCATTCAATACTCCATACATGGCATATTACATGCACATCACATACATACAACATTTCTATCAAAACCCTAATCAAGAAATTTCATGAATCTCAACTTGGGTTGGGTTTTACTTACTTGCTATGGAGAGACTTCCCCAATCTTCTTGCCACTTGGTTTTTCTTGGCTAATCTCTCTACTCTTAACCAAAAGAATGAAAACTCTCAAAAACCAAAATGAACTAAAATCTTCAAATCACACAACAAGGAGAAATCCTTACCTTAGGAAGCCTTAGGTTGTTTTCTCTACCTCAAATCACTTCAAAAACCCTTGAAAATCCTTGATCAAAAGAAAAGAGAAGTTGAGAGGAGAAGAATGAGAAGTTGCGTTTGAGAAGAAGAGAAATGAAGGGTTTCTTTGATTCTAATTCCTTTTAATGAAATAAAAACACAATCATTCCCATTTTGCCCTTACTCTTCTTTGGAAATTCCATCCATATCCTTTGATTCATTACAAACTCACCCCCGTCTCAACATACTCTCCATGAAAAAATCCTTACAATTCACTCCCCACTTTTCCTACTAATTAGGGGGTAGAAAGGTCAAATTGCCCTTGGGGAAGAAAATATCTAACACTCAACCAACATAACAATCGGCCCGTCGCTGCGAAGAAACCTTTGTCGCGCGGTGGCTGTCCCGAGAGTTTCGCCCTTGGTCTCAACACATCTTCGCGGCGGAGACTCTTCTTCGCCCGGTGAAGCTTGGTTCACTAAGATTCTTCTATTTTCAACCAATTTCAGGGCAACATTCAACATAACGCTCAAACAAACAAATATAACAAAAATCCAACTCGATTAAGGGCGAAAG
Organism: Pistacia atlantica; assembly: GCA_026229545.1. Taxonomy (NCBI): domain Eukaryota; kingdom Viridiplantae; phylum Streptophyta; class Magnoliopsida; order Sapindales; family Anacardiaceae; genus Pistacia; species Pistacia atlantica. The sequence goes on along the minus strand of CM047901.1, from coordinate 23,127,109 downwards.
AGGAAACAATAACAACGTACCTCAAGTGGGGCGTTACAGTGTCAGTTTTGTAAAATGCAACAAGGTTCTTTTCCTAATTCTAATACATCTTCAACTGCTCCTCTTGAATTAATTCATGCTAACTTATAAGGGCCTACTCCTGTAGCATCCCTTGAAGGATATAAATACTTTATTATTTTTGTAGATGATTATAGTCGGTATATATGGGTTTATCCCTTAAAGTTGAAGTCTGATTCATATGAAGTGTAGAGAGAACACAAGGCTATTATTGAATTTAGGGTGGTAAATTTAGATCATTCTCTCAATATCTTGAAAACATGGAATAAAATTTTGACATCCTTGTCCTTATCTACACCAATAGAATGGGAGAGTAGAGAGAACACAAGGCTATTACTGAGTTTCGTTTAACCATGGTAGCTCATGTTAGTATGCCATTATGTTTCTGGTGGCAAGCATTTTCTACGCTACATTTTTGCTAAGCAGTTGCCCTCTCTTTGCTATAAAGTTCACCTCACCTTTTTATAAATTGTTTAACAAAGAACCAAATTATATAGAGTTTAGAGTGTTTGGCTACAACTATTTTCCTTATATTAGACCTTTTCAGAAACATAAATTCTCTTATCACAAAGAGAAATGGTTTTTCTAGGGTATAGTCCAATTCATAAAGGTTAAAAATGCTTGCCCTCATTTGGAAAGATTTATGTGGCCAAGCAAGTTAAGTTTAATGAGACTGAGATGGCTTTCAAATCTGGTTTCAAATGCTTTTTAGTCTCTAGTGTTGAGGCCCCCGTAGTTCTAAAGTCAACCAATAACAATACTACATCTTGGTAGCTTCCCAATCTTGACATATTTGTTAGACCAAGGTCTTCTAGAGTAACACAATTTTCAGGAAAGGTTTCCTCTTCTTCTGATGTCAATCTCTCCACACCAAACTCCCCAAATTCAAAAGAAGGATATTCTTGTTCTAGCTATCAAAATTCAGTAGTCTCTCCACCATCACTACCTGCCAAGGTACCTCAATCTGGTTCATCGTTACCACTATTGAGCAAAACAAGGTTGCTGGAAGTTCTTTACAATGAGTTTATTATTGTACCTTTGTGTTTGTTTTGTAAAATGAAAAGTCAAAGACAATAGGGGTGTGCTTGTAAAGTTTCAAATGTTCTTTAATTTGTTTTGAAACGCTGCATTTTGGTTATTATTATAAATGTTGCGTTTCAACTTTCATTCTTGTAATGGTTGGGTATATATCAGCCTGAATTCTGTTACACATCAATCAACAAGATTCTAGTTTCTTCTTCCAAGAGTTGTATTCAATTTTTCTTTCTTGAGTATGAAAACTTTCATGGTATCAGAGCCTTAGACCAATGTCTATGGTGATTCTTGATAGTAGTTCTACTAAATCAGCTTCCAAATCAGAGAGTATGGATACTAGTTTCATGAATTACATGAACTCAAACATTTCACCTACTCTACCATCAATTTTTGTCAAGCTACTAGAGAAGAATTATACATTTTGGCGATCACAAATTTTTTTGCCGTAACTTCACATGTACTGGAAGGTTTCATTACAAGAGAAAAAGTTTGTCCCCCAATGTTTTTGATTGAAAATGATGAGAATACATAAATGTCAGTCAAAAAGGCGAACCCTAGCTATTTCAATGGAAGAAAAATTGATCAATTCTGGTTAGCTATCTTCTATCTACTATTTCACAATCCATGTTTCGACATGTTGCTAAATGTAATAATTCCTATTAAATTTGGAACTTGCTAGAATTGCATTTTCAATCTATGTCTAAAGCTAGAACTCTTCATCTAAGGAATATGTTATAGAGTACAAAGAAAGATGCATTAAGTATTAATGAGTATGTTTTAAAGGTGAAGGAGTTAGGAGATGAATTGACATCGAGTGTGTGAACTTGAGTGATGAAGAATTGTTACTTTACATATTGGATGGGTTGGGAGATGAGTATGATGTTATGGTTGCCAATCTTATTTCTAACAATAGTCAGGCGACACTACAAGAAGCTCAATTTCTGCTTCATAAGCATGAGATTAGGTTAGAAAGACAATTCCCTTTACTAATTTTCATGACCAGCTAGCTTCAGCACTAATAGCAACTAAACAATGGTCAAACGAGTCATCTTCTTCCTCTCAAATAATGTCTTAACTTCGTTTGATTCAAGTTTTGCTACTGATCACTTTAAAAACTTCAGTGGTCAACACTTTTCTAGCTCACAATACCAATCTACAAGGCCTCAACCAAGTCTTGGTATCCCTTAATTCAGTAGTAACAATATTAATCAAGGGAACTTCAAGTTTGGCTTTAATCCTTAGCTACAGACTCAGTTCTTACCAATTGGTGAATCTTTTAATCATTTGTTAGAGTTGGCGCCTTAGAGCCAATCAATTATTGTAAAATTGATTCTAAAATAAATGTGTATTCATCAATAAAAGGCAATTTTCTTCTATATCATGTAAATCATAATTGTGTGTATTGATATATGTCCTTAGGATGGTAGAACCGTGACAATGGTATCAAGTGTTTCAAATCTTGATAGTGAGAACCCTATGATCACATATGGTGGCCATTCTAGAAATGTTTGTAGCCCTAGTATTACTCTGACCAAGGACACAAATAATAGGTAAGGCTATCATAGTGTTGAACGACCCTATCCAAAGACAGTGATTGATCTCACTTATCAAGGTTGTTTGCCAAAAACCTAGGGTCAACACATGGGTGCTTGTTGTAGGCAAGTTCATTGGACAGACCCGCCAGAGGATTCCATATAGATGGTAACCCCAGTGTTTATGGAATGAATCCTCTAATGAATGGTGGTGCATGTGATCCTTAGACTTGAGATCAGGAGGGTGCCATGTGCCGATTGGTGTAGTTTGACACTAGCTTAACGTAGTTCTATTCGAGCTATCAATACGGTAGTGATTGGCTGCATTGAAGAGTGTATCAAGACTATGGTGAATCGACAAAGGATTCATCACTCTTGGAGTACGGGAGAAGTTATCTCACAACGCAATTTAGTGAATGGCAATGACACTAAAGTTGTGGCCAAAGTGGGATTGAGTTGTTGCTCAATCAAATTTATTATTCCGGTCATTGGTCCGATGGCTGAGTACAAAAATATCGAGGATAATTGAGGTTGACACTATTTCTATACCTTAGTCTCGATGAGATAACGAGATGATGAAATGATTTAATTTCACGGCAACCATATCATTGATAGGTAGCTATTTCTTTGAATCTAAATCTATCGGGTGGCCATGATGCCTTGCTAGGGGCCAATTTTTGGTATGTGTTTAGTGAGACATTTGATTGGTGTCAATCGCGAGACTACTCACTGCCAATATGATGAGGAGCCTACGGATCATACACATAAGGAGAACAATTTAAGGATTAATGTGTAAAAGGGGTATTTTTGTCTTTTTAGACGAAAGAGTAATTTGATAATCTCACATTGCAATTAAATTTGCTAAGGTTGTTGCCTCTATTTAATTTTAATATTAAAATTAAAATTAGTGAGATTATATTTAAATATATGTGTACATATATTTAAATGGATTATTATTATTAATTAAATGTTAATATATTATTATATATATTAATTGATTTTAATTATCATAATAATTAATTAAAATTTAAAATACCAATTAAAGGGTGTTTGGTTGCAAGGGTGAATTAGGGTTGGAGCCCATGGCTATTCCTTATTGGAATTGAGTTTTAATTGTTGCACTATATAAGTGCAACTTAAAAATTAAAATTGTGAGAGATAATTTTTTTTTTTTACTCAACCAAAACCCTAGCCTCCCTCACATTTTCTCTAGAGAGAAAAGAGAGAAATTTTCTTGAAAAATTTTGCACATCATTATACTTAGAGCATTGATTTAATCTAGCAAATTAAATCATTGTGAGTAATCCTGTCTTCGTGTGGACCAATGTTCGTGCGATTCCGTTCTTGAATCGATAAGTGAAATCAAAACCTTGAAGGAGCCTCCAAATGTGTGTAAGTTATTATGAATCCTTGTATGTATTTATTATATTGTTTTAATGCAGAATTTATAAACACGTAAACATTATAATCTATACATAGATTTGGGATTATGCATTTGATCGGGTCTTTTTTGCTTTTGAATCTGTGTTTTTTCCGCTACGTATACCAGATCACTTGCTTACATCATTTTCCTCCTATTGGAAATTTCATGTATAATCCTTCTATGATGAGAAATAGAGGCAAAGGAAGAGGTTATTTTCGACCTCGACTTATATGTCAAGTTTGTGGAAAAAGAGGACATTTTGCCCTTCAGTGTTATCATAGGTTTGATAAGGATTTTCAAGGTTTCATGAATCATAATCAAGGCTTTGCAGGTTTTGGTTCACCATAGAGTCAAGTTCAAAGTCAATGAAATGAGTTAGCTCAAGCTTTGTTGGCAACCAAAATGTTGCCAGGACAATCAATGCAGGACTATGGTCCTATGGTTTTTAATCAAGGCTATTCTGGTCATATGAGAGCTAGTTTACCTCAGCAACCTATCATATATCAACAACTTGTGCCATCAACAACCTATGAATTACTAGTCTGGAGCTCCTACATGCAGTACATTCAAATCTGCCTCTCTAGTTCAGGCAGTGGTCACTCAGACTTTCCTTCTAATATACCAATTGCTACACCACAAGTCCTTACTGACCAAACTTGGTGTGTGGATTCAGGAGCAACTAACCATATGACAGCTGAACCAAGCAACTTAGTGATGAAAGACAATTATCATGGATATAACGCCCACATGGAGGTACGTAATCTAATTGATGCTCTTGTGCCTTTAGTTGATTTTTGCTAAAGTTGTTTTGAGAAAATGTGAAGAAAATGCCTTAAACTTGCATTAAGGGTAAAATGGTCTTTTCACTCAAAATTAGTTGAAATTGTGGGGAGTGAAAAGAGATAGAATTTCATGGAGAATGCAATAAAAATGAGGGCATTATGGTAATTGATTAAGGGACGTATATGGAATTTTAAAGAAAGTGCAAGGGCAAAATGGGAAATTGCATATAATTTTATGTTATATCAAGGATTGAAGAGTGAAACCCTAGCCACTCTTCAACCCATTTTCACGCCACCTTCTCCTCCAAATCCTCTCAATTTCTTCACTTCTTTTTCAAAAGAAATTCATAGATTTTTGGTATTTTTGAGTGGACTTTCATTCCCAAGCATCTTTAGGTAAAATCCTTGCACTAAGAAGTGATTTTTCATTTTTAAAGTGTTGAATTTTGATGGTTTGTGCTCATAGTTTAAGAGGAAGAGAATTTGATCAAGGAAGATTTTTAAAGGGTTGGATTGTTCATATCAAAGGTAAGTAAATCCTACCCTAAGTATGATTTAATTTATGTTCTATAGAGAATTCTCTTTATGTATATATATATGTAATGTGTAGAATTGTTGATGGATTTGGTGTTGAATGATGATTAGAACTTATCCATGAGAAGTTGGGTTGGTATACTTGATACTTGATGAATGTTTGGATGAAATTTGGAAGAATTGAAGTGGAAATTTTGAAGTGTGTATTTTGGGTAGATTTGGCGTTAATTATGGAGGATGTTATTCCAAATTTTCAGTGGCCTAGAATAGAGATAGAAGTGTAGCCAAATTAATGTTGATTTGTACACATGAATTGTTTGATAAAATGTCAAAGAGAAGTGAATCTATGAGTATGATTATATGTTACTTTGGGATGAGTTTGTAGATGGTAGAGAATGACATGTTTGCATTCCATAATGCATAATTGCATTTAAACATGTGAATTTAGAAAGAATTATAAGCATGAAACCATCTACATGCATAAATATTCATAAGAGCATGAAAAAGCACTAAGACATGTTAAAGAAAAAACAGAAAGAAATGAGAATATTAAAGATATTCAAATCTGAATTTTAGTTAAAGAAGTGTAAAAAGATAAAAAGAAAAGAAGGTTGTTGCGATGGGAGCTCGTGAGTGACATAGCCTCACAGGCACGTCGCCTTTAGTGAGCAGCCTCAGAATTCAGAAAGAAGAATTGTACAGTCTGTTAGAAGTGCGTGTGGATGAGGACTATACCCAGAATTGGAGAATTCACTCACACGGCCAAGGCTCCAAATCCATGCCTCAAGCAAGTCGATCGACAAAAAAAGAAAGAATAGAAAGAAAAGAAATAAGAGAAAGAAAGAAAGAATAGAATAGAAAATAAAAAATAGAAAAGAAAGAAAGAATAGAAAGAAAGACTAGAAAAGAAAGAAATAAATAAAGAAAAAGGAACATAAAACAGAATAAGAAAAATAAAAAAGAAAATGCATAATCTATACATTTGTGCATTTGCATCATGAATATGCATAATACCATGCTCATCATCATGAGTAGTGAAAAATTAGAAAATTGAGAGAAAAAGCAGAGCAAAATAGAAAGAATGAGAAAGAGCAGGAAAAAAGCCCCCAGAGAAGAATAGAGAAAGAATAGAGAATAATCGAAATGAGATGTAAGGAAAGAAAATTCAGGGACTTAAGCAACGAAGAGAAGGGTAGCATAAGCGGGTTTACTTACTGAGCAATTAGTGCTTACTCCGTTGTTTTCAATGTTTTGCAGGTAATAGGTGAGTTGCGGTCACTCGGAGCGTCACGCAATGGAAGGGTTGGGCTACACTGTCAAGTTGCTATTTTGAGTATATTTGTATATAAAGAAAAATTAAATATGGGCCCATACTTTATTACTCATTTATATGTGTATTTTCGTATATATATTTTTAATGAGTTTTATAGATTATTTTACAGTATACTAGCTAGAAAGAAAAGTATTACAATGGAGGCTCACAAGTTCAAGTTGGCAATGGTGGTGGGTGTCCTGTCACACACAGAGGTGAATCTTTTATGTCCTCTTCTTATTGTTCTCAATTATTACATCTTAAGAGAATGTTATGTGTGCCTTATGTAGCCAAACACTTGTTAAGCATTTCACAAATAACCAAAGATAATGATGTTGTTGTGGAATTTCATTGTGATCATTGCTTGATAAAGGATAAGATTACCCAAAGAGTGCTTCTTCAAGGCTTACTAAAGGATGGATTGTACTAGATGCTAGTTCAGCTCTATTGTCTCAAGTCTCTAATAAAGGAGATTGTCTTGCTGATATAGCCTCCAGTGATAGTAGTGAATTTCCCAATAATCTTGCTATTCCAGTACATCATAGTAGTCAAAATCTTTGTATTACTGTTGATGATTCAGATGTAAGGATTAGAAGAACAAAGTTGTGGAATGCAAGGCTAGGATATCCACAAGAGAAAACTTTAAAATGTGTAATGAAGAAAGTTCATGTTTGTGGAACTTTTGGAAATAAAGTGCCTTTATGTGAAGCCTGTCAGTTTGGAAAAATGCAACAAGCTTCATTTGCCATGTCAAATTCTAAACTACAAGTCCTCTTGAGTTGGTTTACTCTGATTTATAGGGCCCTGTACCAGTGTGCTCATCTGAAGGATATAAGTATTATGTGTTGTTTGTGGATGATTATAGTAGATTTGTGTGGATTTATCCTTTAAAGTTGAAATCTGAAGCTTTTACTGCATTTTCTTGTTTTCATTGTCTTGTTGAGAGGCAATTGAATGCAAAGCTAAAATGTCTCTAAACTAACTGAGGAGGAGAGTTTAGGTCTTTTTTGAGTTATCTACAAACTCATGGAATTGCATAGGCATCCTGGTCCTTATCTCCATGAAAAAATTGGAAGGGTGGAAGGAAACATAGAGTCATAACTGAATTTGGATTGACAATTATGGCCCATGCTACTGTGCCATACCATGCCATTGTGTTTTTGGTGGCAAGCATTTACCACTATAGCATACCTTGTTAATAGATTACCTTCTGTTTCTATTAGAGATATCCCATCTTTCCAAAAGCTTTTTGGACAAGAGCTAATCTATGATGAGTTCAAAGTTTTTGGATGTTGTTGCTATCCCTACATTAGGCCTTACCAAAAACATAAACTCTCTTATCATCTTGAAAAAATGTGTTTTCTTAGGCTATAGTTCATCTCATAAGGGGTACAAGTGCCTATGTTCCTCATGAAGGCTTTACATTGTTAAGCAAGCCAAATTTAATGAACTAAGTTTCCATTTAAAAATGGTTTTAAATGTTTCTTATTTAAGGACGGTGATAATGTAGGTTTAGCTACAGCTTCTAATTCAATTGTTGGATAAACTTCTTGGAACCTTTCACATTGTATTGATCTTATTCCTTCTGCTGGAGTCACCTCAAAACCAGACTTTAAAGCCAGTAATCCTCAAACAGATACTATATTACCAGCACCACATGATTCATGTTTTACTTCAGAAGAGGGATTAGACCTAGAACTCTGCAGTCTGAGTTTTGTGAAATAGAAAAGGACTTAGAGTCCACTGGGGAGTCTACCATTGTCTCGGAATCTAGTAGTTTAGAATTGAGCATCTTCAGATCTCAGTCAAATACATTACTTGCTGAATCTAGTAACACTTCCAATCATAAAAATCATTTAGGTTGTTCTGTTGGAATTCAACTTGAAGTAGTTCTTCCTCTTACTAAACCTAACTTTTCTACTAGTAACAATCATCCTATGATTACTAGATCAAAAGATCATATTCCTCTATGTATAGAGCAAGCCTTGCTATCCACTTATAACATTTTAGCTGAAGCAAAAACTGCTTCTGAAGCCTTGAGTGTTTTAGAGTGGAAAACAACAATGCAAGAAGAATTTTAGGCTTTTTAATGAAATAATACCTGGAAATTGGTCCCTTATGCATCAGGCATGAACTTAGTAGGGTGTAAGTGGGTTTTTTAAACCAAACTTAAGTCTGATGGCACCTTGCAAAAATACAAAGTAAGGTTGGTGGCCAAGGGGTTCCAACAAACACTAGATCTTGACTATTTTGAAACTTTTTCCCCTATGATTAAACCTGCCACAATTAGAGTTATGCTTTCTCTAGCTGTACATCATAAGTGGGACATCCAACAAATAGACATAAATAATGCCTTCCTAAATGGTGACCTGACAAAAACAATATTCATGGTACAACTTGAGGGGTTTACTAATCTTTATATCCGAAACATGTATGCAAATTTGACAAAGCTCTATAGTCTTTGGAAACAAGCTTCGAGCTTGGTTTGACAAATTGAAAAATGCTCTAGTCTCATGGGGTTTTACCAATTTAGCTTTTGACACAAGTCTTTTCTTCATGAAAAAGGTACAAAAGTGATATATCTCCTGGTATATGTTGATGAAATATTCATCACAACTTTTGATTCTTTCTTAATTACTCAAATTATTGAAGATCTTAACAAGCAATTTGCTTTGAAGCATTTAGGAGCTTTACACTATTTTCTTGGTTTTGAGGTCTAACAAAATGACTCTACATTACATTTTACTCCATCTAAATATGCTCGAAGTGCTTGTCCAAAGCTGGAATGGTGAGTACAAACCTTGCACTACACCAATGGCATTAGAGGTAAAGCTAAGGAAAAAAGATAGTGAATTATTTAATCAATCATCTTTGTACAGAAGTATTGTAGGAGGATTACAATACCTCACTCACTCCAAACTTGATCTAGCTTACTATGTAAATCGATTGAGTCAATTTCTTCAATCCCCAATTGTTGCTCACTGGACTACCTGTAAAAGGGTCCTCCAATACATTAAAGGAAGCATTCAACATGGTTTGATGTTTCAAAGTAGTCTTACATTTATACTAGAAGGCTTTGCAGATGTTGATTGGGCTAGTGATGTGAATGATAGAAGGTTTACCACTGGTTATAACACCTTTCTTGGAGGTAATTTGGTGTAGTGGAGTTCTAGAAAGCAAAAAGTTGTGTCTCTATCCTCCACAGAAGTTGAGTACAGATCACTTAGTGAGGCAGCAACTGAATTGGTCTGGATTCAACACCTTTTTAAAGGACTTAACATTGAGAAACTGAAAAACTAAAGAAAGAAATTGAAGAAATGCGTGAACCTTTTTCTCATTAATTTGAGAGAGACACATTTGTTTATATACAAAGAAAGAGAAGACGAGTAAACCCAGCTCAATGAGAAACTAAAGAGTAAAGTTTTTCTTCTCAAAGCGGCGGCCGTTCTCTCTTTTGTGGAGTTGCGGTTTTATGAAGCGCCTGCCTGTTTTCATCTGGCTAACATTCCCCCTCGGCCTGGACTACGGTTCTTGAATTCTTCACCATTTTCTCTTGAATTGTCTTCTAGACTTCAATTTGTTGTCTTCAAACATTTTCTGCACTTTCTGCAAAAAAAAAAAATTGCATCTGCTTCTACACACCACTGAACTACTTCATTGTATCTGCTTTTACAAACATTTTCTGCACACCATTGAACTACTTCACTGCATCTGCTTTTACAAACATCCAGCATTCAATTTCACCAACATGACTCTTGTTGCTTTTGCACTTTTCAAATAAAATCAGAATTCAAGTTACCAAGCATCTGCTTTTACAAACATCCGGCATTCAATATCACCAACGACTATTGAGCTGCACTTTTCAAAAAAAATCAGAATTCAAGTTTACCAAGCATCTGCTTTTACAACCATCCAGCATTCAATTTCACCAACATGACTACTGAACTGCTTCTGGACTTTTCAAATAAAATCTATCACCACATTACTGGATTCCTACTAACATCCAACATTTACCAAGTATTATCACATTCAACACTTCATCTTCTTTATACTTACACTCTACACTCATTACTCCACAGTTATCATCACGAGCACCAACATACACCTATTATAGTGCAACCATCACTTCAATTCAACACTTATCTCCAGAATTCAACACTTATCTCCAGAATTTATATTCTCATACCACAAACATCAAGTCAAAACTGCAAACAACACTCCACAGTTATCATCACTAAACACCAACATACTGTCACAACCCACGGCCCCACAGGGAGTTCCTCGCGGTCTTTGTGACTCACTAAATCTTGTCCCCCCTTAAGGGATTTCTTTCGTCTCCCCCACCACTCGAACCCAAGACCAAGGGGCTATAGTCATTTGGGAAGTATGGTGAGTACCATCGACCCGACTTTTTTATTGTCACGACCCACCCCGGCCCCATAGGAGTTCCTTGCGGTCTTGTGACTCACTAAGTCTTGTCCCCCCACCCCCTTAAGTCCTGATGGTACTCACCATGCTTCCCAAATGACTATAGCCCCTTGGTCTTGGGTTCGAGTGGTGGGGGAGGCGAAAGAAATCCCTTAAGGGGGCGATATAGTGAGTCACGGTGACCTAGGAGAACTGTGTGGGGCCATGGGCTGTGACACATACACACTATTATAATGCAACCATCACTTCAATTCAACACTTATCTCCAGAATTCAACACTTATCTCCAGAATTCATATTCGCATACCACAAACATCAAGTCAATACTACAAACAACACTTCAAAACAGCAAAAACAAGCAGTAGCATTTTACTCCAAGCTACATCATTTTGATCCAAAAACAAAGAAAACAAAAGCAAGCAGCAGCATTTTGACAGCATTTTTATCAACATGCCACAAACACCTTCTCAAACCAGCAACAAATCAGTGACTCAATGTAATAGCCACTACTACTCAAAAGATTATAAGGAAATACATATAAATAAAATAAAGAAATTGGGCCCAAAATTTTCTTTTATGAAACATATATACATATTCTTTTCAAACATATACATTTTTACACAAAATATATAACGTATACAAAAGTCATCCAAAACATCAGGGACAGTGTAACCACTCCTCCTCGAATGCCGACATCCATCTGACAGTGTCCTCACCTAGGTCCTGCAAAACATGGGAAAACAACGGGGTGAGCACTAAAATAATGCTCAGTAAGTAAATCCTCTACTCATGCTATCCCCGTAACTCTCTCTCTAATTCTTTCCTTACAACTCCCCGTTCAATATCTCTTTGGGGTACGTCTTTCTTTTCCTCTTTCTCTTTCTCTTAGAAACTCTTTTCTCATAAATCTTTCATAAATCACGACCCCATCTCACGGGGGCACTGGAGGGACTCACTCCCGCTCTCGTGACCTCTATTCACTCTAGCCGATCGGACTCGGTTATGCATGGATTCGGAACCCTTGGCCATGTGAGTATATAATCTCTCTCTCTCGGGTACTCGGGTATAGCCCTCATCCGCATGCACTCTCACGGGCTACACCACTTCTCTATCTGATACTCATGCCGTGCTCTCAATGCGGCGTACATGCGGGAATACTCTACCCATTACTCACGGGTTCCCCATCGCACAACCTACTCTATTCTCTTTCTCTTAACTCTTAAGGAACTTATAATCACATTCTATACTAAATCTCAAGCTACTTCTCAAGTGTATAAACAAAGGTGTAGAGCTAGCTCATGCTCCCTAATGCACTAATGAAATGCCATCTACAAGATTTCCTCAAAACCGTTATTCTGCACAGGTCTCACTAAAACGGCCATAACTTATGCTATACACCTCGGATTACTACGGTTCTGGTCTCGTTTCAAAGCTTAGAAACAGGGCTACATCTTCTCTGTTTTGGTATCAGCCCAGTTCGAACCGTAAGATACTCAAAAATTACTTAGAAAGTTACGGCAGTGACAGGGCAGATTCCCTTAGGCATTTCCTCAAACATCTCATGTGCATATAAACACCCTACGAAAATTACTACTAAACTTCATTCTCTAGCCATCCAAATTGGGAGAAACACTCCCTCAAATACACATAATCCCTGTCAAGAAAAGCACTCCCAAAAAACTTCACACAACATCTCTCAAACTTCATCTCAAACTCCATTCTCAATACACATTAAAACACTTCTCATACATGGAATCTATCCAACAACTACAAAAAATAGCTACTCATCTCATTTCAATTTTCTCATTAATCATACTACATACTGATCATGCATACATCTCTACACAAAAAGCTTGTTTAAAACTCAAATTGGTTGGATTTACTTACCTTGTGCAAAGATGGCTTCTTTAGCACTTTTCCTTCCCTTTGAGGACTTGTCTCTTCTCTACAACTCAAAACAACCACAAGGACAGCAACAACACAATAAGACTTCACTATAAATACAAGAAAACTCACATCTAAAGTATGAATTCTTACCTTAGAAAGCTTTAGATGAAATCTCTACTCAAAACCCCTCTTAAAACCCTTAGAACTCTTGAAAAATTGGGTGGAGAAATTGAGAGAATATGGGCAAATGGAAGAGGTGGTGGAATGAAGATGAATAAAGGCTTTCTCTACACTTTACTCTTTTTAGTTCATATTATAAGCTTCATTTCCCATTTTGCCCTTGTCCTTTCTTGGAAATTCCATCTATATCCTTTGATTCTTTACAACTACACCCCCATCCAAACACAATCTCTACTAAATTTCCTTTCATTTTACTCCCCATTTTCCTACTAATTAGGGGTAGAATGGTCATTGTGTCCCAAAGAAGAATTCTCTAGAAAACTCAAGAATCTTTGTCCTAGGCTCGTCGCCGCGGCGAAGCATTTTTCGTCGCCTCGACGAAATAGGGCAAAACCTACCCGTAGTGCAACTTCTCCTCCTCTGCGCGGCGATTGGAATTTTCAACTTCACCCAAAACTCAACCTATTTTCAAGGCAACAATTCAACCAACTCAACATGCAAACTCAATTTAAGTTGAAACAATAAACTTTTAGCTAATACGACAAATCTTAAATACGTACCTCAAGTGGGATATTACAATTCTCCCCCCCTTAAAAGAATTTCGTCCCCGAAATTCACACGAATAGCTCCGGGTACCTCTCCTGCATGTCTTGTTCCGTCTCCCATGTGGCTTCCTCTACTTTGTGATTCCTCCAAAGCACCTTCACTAACGGAATACTCTTGTTCGGAGCTCTTTAATCTTCGATCTAAAATGCATGCAGGGCGCTTCTCATACATAAGGTTCTCTACAAGTTCGACGTCTTCTATACTCAAGATGTGGGAGGGATCACTTACATACTTTCGCAGCATTGAGACGTGGAAGACATCATGCACCTTATCCATATGAGGTGGTAGTGCTAACCTGTAGGCAACTTTCCCAATTCGTTGCAATACTTCAAATGGACCAATATACTTTGGTGCTAACTTCCCTTTGTTCCCGAGCGCATTACTCGCATAAGGGAAACTTTCAAAAAATACCTTATCACCCACTTGGAACTCCACTTCTTTTCTCTTTAAGTCGGCATAACTCTTGTCTATCTTGGGCTTGCTTCATTCTACTTCGAATTAATCTTACATCTTATCATTTTATGCGTCATTTAGGCCCAAGAGTGTACTCAACTCACTCCTTTCGCCAATCTCATCCCAATGTAGTGGAGATCTACATCGTCTACCATACAAAGCCTCGTAAGGCGCCATCTTTGTGTAGGTGATAAGCATTGTTGTAGGCGAACTCCACTAAAGGTAACATTTTGTGCCATGTCATTCTATAATCCATACAGCAAGCTCTCAACATGTCCTCAAGCACCTGATTCGTTCTCTCTGTTTGACCATCTGTTTGAGGATGATAGGCTGTACAAAATGCCAAACGGGTACCCAAATTTCTCTGCAGACTAGTCCAAAAAGCTGAAACAAACCTCGAATCTACATCGACACTATTGTCTTGGGCACACCGTGTAATCGACTACCTCTTTCACGTAGATGCGAGGCCAAGCGATGCGGGTGGTACTTTCCCTTCTTTGGAAGGAAATGGGCGGCCTTCGTTAACTGTCCACAATCACCCAAATAGCATTATAACCTCTACGAACTCTAGGGAGACTGTGATAAAATCCATCGAAATACTTTCCCATTTCCACTCACGGAATACTAAGTGGATGAAGCAACCACGATGGCCGTTGGTGTTACTGCTTTAACTTTGTTGACAAGTCAAACATTTGGCTACAAACCTGCAATGTCTTTCTTCATACACGGCCACAGGTAACCCTTCTTTACATCTTGATACATCTTGGTTGCTCCGGGATGAGCGGTGTATGGTGTGTCATGAGCCTCGTAAGTATTCTCTTCTTCAACTCATCATTTTGAGGAATACACAACCGATTCTGAAATAGAGAACACCATCTGTAAGTGGAACTCTGTTACCTTGCCCTCATGCACTTGTTGAACTATTCTCGACACCACTCATGACCACTTGCTTATCTTTGACTTCCTCGGTAAAGTGGGTGAACCTCTAATCAGGCAATCCTTCGGTAGCACTTCAATCTGTTCCTTACACAACTCTTCTATTAATTCTTTTTGTCTAGTAAGCCGGGACAAGTAAGCTTTCCTGCTCAAGGCATCAGCTACTACGTTGGCTTTCCCTGGTTGATACTTAATCTCACACTCGAATCCTTAACCGGCTCTAACCACCTTCTCGTCTCATATTCAACTCCTTTTGAGTAAAGTACTTTAAACTCTTGTGATCGGTGTAGATATTACTCTTGGCACCATAAAGATAATGCCTCCAAATCTTTAAAGCGAAGACCCACGGCTGCCAACTCTAAATCATGCGTAGGTTATCTCGCCTCATACTCTTTTAATTGCCGTGAGGCATATGCTATTACCCTACCTAACTTCATCAACACAGCACCAAGTCCTTGCAAAGAGGCATCCGTATAAATGTCATAATCTACACCCTCCTGAGGCAATACTAACACTGGAGCTGTTGTTAACCTTTTCTTTAACTCTTGAAAACAGTCCTCACAAACTTATGTCCATATAAAAGGAGTCTTGTTTGGTAAGTGTCAATGGTTTAGCCATATGGCGAACCCGAACCCTTCAACAAATCGTCTGTAGTAGCCTACCAGGCCTAAGAAACTTCGGACCTCTTTTACTGTCCTCGGCCTTTGCCATTCAAGGATTGCTTTTATCTTGCTCGGATCTACTGAAATTCCTTCCTTCGATACTATATGGCCCAGAAATACCACTTGATCGAGCCAAAACTCACACTTCGAAAATTTAGCATACAACTGCCTTTCTCTCAACCGTTGCAACACTATTCTCAAATGTTCCTCATGCTCTTCTCCCGACTTAGAGTAAACCAGGATATCATCTATGAAAACCACTATAAATTGATCCAAACAATCATTAAATACCCGGTTCATCAAGTCCATAAAGGCAGGTGGGGCATTAGTCAAACCAAAGCGGCATCACTATAAACTCATAATGCCCATACCTTGTACGAAAAGCAGTCTTAGCCACATCTTGCTCAGCCACTCTTACTTGATGGTACCCCGACCTCAAGTCAATCTTAGAAAGAACTTCTTTGCTCCCTTCAAGCGATCAAACAAATCATCTATTCGAGGTAGCGGGTACTTATTCTTCATTGTCACCTTGTTCAATTCTCTATAATCAATACACATCCGTAGTGATCCGTCTTTCTTCTTCACAAACAAAATTGGGGCTCCCCAGGGAGAATGACTCGGTCGGATAAAACCTTTATCTAAAAGTTCCTGGAGTTGTTTCTTTAATTCTTGCGCTCTGCTTTGGGAGGCCATTCGATAAGGGGCTTTAGTTATAGGTCTTGTTCTGGTGCAAGTTCAATACTAAACTCAACCTCCCTCTTTCGGCAAACCCGGTAAATCTTCAGGAAACACATCTAGAAATTCTCGAACTATCGGCACCCTCTGAATTTCTGACTGTGGAACATCACCACTTTGTACTACGTGAGCAATGTATCCAGAACACCTCATTCTCAACATCTTTCTCGCCTTTACACTACTAATCAACATACTCAATCGATGGCCCTCTCCGAAACTAAACTTATCTCCATTATCGAGATTAAATCTCGCTTTCTTTTTCCGACAATCAATTTCTACTCCGTTCCTCCCTAGGAAATCCATGCCCAAAATTACATCAAAGTCGGGCATATCGAAGACTATTAAGTCAACTACCAACTCTCGACCATGAATCACTAGAGACTCTCCTATCAACATCTCTTGAGTCAACACACTAACTCCATCATATCGAAGACTATTAAGTCAACTACCAACTCTCGACCATGAATCACTACAGACTCTCCTATCAACATCTCTTGAGTCAACACACTAACTCCATCAGGCAACTTTATCTTAATGGGCTGACTCACTTTAATGGGTTTCAAGCTTAATCTCTCTATCATTCCATGAGAAATAAAAGAATGCGTGGCTCCAGAATCAATCAAAGCATATAAAGAAACAACATGAAATAACAACTGACCAGTTACGGTTGATGGAGTGGCCTCGGCTTCACCCTGTGCCACTGTAAACACCCTGGCATTCGTACCTCTAGGGATCGGAATCGGCAGTGGAAGGGGAGCTTTACAATCTCTCCACATATGCCCTGGCTGTCGACACTTGTAACACACATTCTGATCCCTCAAACACTCTCCTGGATGGTTCCTCCCACACTTAGCACAAGGGGAAACCCATTACATCACAGGCCTCTTAAACTGCCGATCTCTCCTATTCTTCCTCGGTTGAAACTTCTTCTTGGCCCTTACTTCTCTGTTCTTTGTGACATCTACTCTCTCCCTCTGTAAAGTGGTGGATGGCTCATTAGGTACTGTCAAAGCCAATCCTTCTGCAATATACTTGTTCACATAGATCTCTGCCCTTAAAGCCCGTGCTAGAGCTTCACTGTAGGTATGAGGGGGCTCGACTCCTGTCATTACATCTCGAGCAATATCTGATCTCAACCCTTGCACAAACTTGTCTCTCCTTAACTTTCAGGTGTATACACTATTAGGGTGCAAAACGAGCAAGGGAGTTGAATCTTCTGAGAATACTCCTTCAGTACTAGTCCCTGCTTCAAGTGAATAAACTCTTGGACTTTCTCATGTACTCGATCTTCTGTTCGGTACTCGGCCTCAAACAGCCTTCTAAATTCCTCCCAAGTCATCGAGGCTATATCATGAGTCTCCTCCATTAATTCCCACCATATCCAAGCATCTCCCTTGAATAAGAAACTAGCATATCTGATCCTCTCTCTATCATTCAGGGGAAACAATGCCGTCATCCGCTCTACGGACTTAAACCATTCCTCTGCCTCTAGCGGGTCCCTTGTACCCTTAAATCTTTGGCGGCTGATCTTTGATTACAAGCCCTGAATCGGATCACCTCGAGTCTATCTTGGTGAGTGCGGCCCTTCTCGCTCTTGTCTCAGGGGCGGTACTCTATTGGAAGTCTCAATTCTCTCCTGAACAACTCTCCCCTGACTCTCTGCTAAAACCTGCTGTATTATAGCTCGAATCCTCGTCTCATCGAGGGTAGGGGGAGTCGATTCTGGTGGGTTGGAGGATTCTCCCTCATGCATCACACTCTTACCCTTCCTCCTGTTACTACGCCTCATCTACAAAACAACCATACTTGATCAATTCAAAAGAACACTTAAAGTAAGGAAAGAATTAACTCACACAGTCGGCTATCGGACGTCGTAGCGAGAAGAATGGCACCTTTGTCAAATCCCAAAATCTCAGCTCGATACCAAAAATTTAATAGCCACTACTACTCAAAAGATTATAAGGAAATACATATAAATAAAATAAAGAAATTGGGCCCAAAATTTTCTTTTATTAAACATATATACATATTCTTTTCAAACATATACATTTTTACACAAAATATATAACGTATACAAAAGTCATCCAAAACATCAGGGACAGTGTAACCACTCCTCCTCGAATGCCGACATCCATCCGACGGTGTCCTCACCTAGGTCTTGCAAAACATGGGAAAACAACGGGGTGAGCACTAAAATAATGCTCAGTAAGTAAATCCTCTACTCATGTTATCCCCGTAACTCTCTCTCTAATTCTTTCCTTACAACTCCCCGTTCAATATCTCTTTGGGTACGTCTTTCTTTTCCTCTTTCTCTTTCTCTTAGAAACTCTTTTCTCATAAATCTTTCATAAATCACGACCTCATCTCACCGGGGGCACGACCGGGACTCACTCCCGCTCTACGTGACCTCTATTCACTCTAGCCGATCGGACTCAGTTATGCATGGATTCGGAACCCTTGGCCATGTGAGTATATAATCTCTCTCTCTCGGGTACTCGGGTATAGCCCTCATCCGCATGCACTCTCACGGGCTACAACACTTCTCTATCTGATACTCATGCCGCGCTCTCAATGCGGCGTACATGCGGGAATACTCTACCCATTACTCACGGGTTCCCCATCGCACAACCTACTCTATTCTCTTTCTCTTAACTCTTAAGGAACTTATAATCACATTCTATACTAAATCTCAAGCTACTTCTCAAGTGTATAAACAAAGGTGTAGAGCTAGCTCATGCTCCCTAATGCACTAATGAAATGCCATCTACAAGATTTCCTCAAAACCGCTATTCTGCACAGGTCACACTAAAACGACCATAACTTATGCTATACACCTCGGATTACTACGGTTCTGGTCCAGTTTCAAAGCTTAGAAACAGGGCTACATCTTCTCTGTTTTGGTATCAGCCCAGTTCGAACCATAAGATACTCAAAAATTACTTAGAAAGTTACGGCAGTGACAGGGCAGATTCACTTAGGCATTTCCTCAAACATCTCATGTGCATATAAACACCCTACGAAAATTACTACTAAACTTCATTCCCTAGCCATCCAAATTGGGAGAAAAACTCCCTCAAATACACATAATCCCTGTCAAGAAAAGCACTCCCAAAAAACTTCACACAACATCTCTCAAACTTCATCTCAAACTCCATTCTCAATACACATTAAAACACTTCTCATACATGGAATCTATCCAACAACTACAAAAATAGCTACTCATCTCATTTCAATTTTCTCATTAATCATACTACATACTGATCATGCATACATCTCTACACAAAAAGCTTGTTTAAAACTCAAATTGGTTGGATTTACTTACCTTGTGCAAAGATGGCTTCTTTAGCACTTTTCCTTCCCTTTGAGGACTTGTCTCTTCTCTACAACTCAAAACAACCACAAGGACAGCAACAACACAATAAGACTTCACTATAAATACAAGAAAACTCACATCTAAAGTATGAATTCTTACCTTAGAAAGCTTTAGATGAAATCTCTACTCAAAACCCCTCTTAAAACCCTTAGAACTCTTGAAAAATTGGGTGGAGAAATTGAGAGAATATGGGCAAATGGAAGAGGTGGTGGAATGAAGATGAATAAAGGCTTTCTCTACACTTTACTCTTTTTAGTTCATATTATAAGCTTCATTTCCCATTTTGCCCTTGTCCTTTCTTGAAAATTCCATCTATATCCTTTGATTCTTTACAACTACACTCCCATCCAAACACAATCTCTACTAAATTTCCTTTCATTTTACTCCCCACTTTTCCTACTAATTAGGGGTAGAATGGTCATTGTGTCCCAAAAGAAGAATTCTCTAGAAAACTCAAGAATCTTTGTCCTAGGCTCGTCGCCGCGGCGAAGCATTTTTCGTCGCCTCGGCGAAATAGGGCAGAACCTACCCATAGTGCAACTTCTCCTCCTCGCCGCGGCGAAGCTTCTTCTTCGCCTCGGCGAAGATTGAATTTTCAACTTCACCAAAACTCAACCTATTTTCAAGGCAACAATTCAACCAACTCAACATGCAAACTCAATTTAAGTTGAAACAATAAACTTTTAGCTAATACGACAAATCTTAAATACGTACCTCAAGTGGGATATTACACTCAAGATGCTTATGCATGCTTCTGCATATAGTTAGCAGAATTGTACAAATTAACACTGCAATGTTAATGCTTACTACCAGCATTCATTTCATCATACCACAAACATCATCAGCAAAAAAAACTCTGGGAGTTTAACATACAGCGGATTCTCTGATTCTTGCATACAGTGTTAGCAGAATTTTACATTGCTTTAGAGAATTAAGATGATCCTGGACTACTATTAACTTTAACCTCTAAATGTGGAATCTCAACAACACAAAGTTTGTGTTTCAAATCCTGGAACTGATTAATAGAAAGTGCTTTTGTCAGAATATTAGCAATTTGAAGCTTGGTGGGAACATATTGCACAATAACCTTTTTGGCAAGAACTTGATCACGTATGTAGTGAGTATCAATCTCAATATGTTTTGTTCTTGCGTGAAAAACTGGGTTTGATGCCAAAGCTCCAGCACTCACATTGTCACACCAAATGACAGGACAAGTGTTTAAAGACGCCCCTATTTCAGTGAATAAAGCGTGTCAACCAGGCCAATTCGATTCTTTGTTTGGGCTAGTGCTCTATAGTCAGCCTCTGTAGATGATAATGCCACTACTTTTTGCTTACGAGAACTCCATTGAACCAGATTAGGACCTAGGTACACACAATATCCACTAGTAGACCGTCAATCATCTAAATTACCTCCCCAATCTGCATCGGTATAACATTCAATATTAAAAGAGGCTGTTGGTCTAAACAGCAAACCATGGAATTGAGTACCTTTAAGATACCTTAGAACTCTCTTACACGTCTGCCATTGTAACTCAGTGGGGGCCTGAAGGTACTGACTAAGTTTATTTACTATAAAACTAATATCAGGCCTGGTTAAGTTTACATATTGTAGAGCTCCAATAGTACTTCTATAGAGACTTGGGTCTTTAAGCAACTCACTATTGGCTGCAAATAGTTTGGTTCCTGCTGCCATAGGAGTAGGGCAGGCATGTGCCTCTTGCATCTTGGTTTTGACAAGCAAATCATGGACATATTTAGTTTGTTTTAAGTGCAGACCCATAGCTGACCTGGTTGCTTCTAAGCCCAAAAAATATATGACAGCCCCAAGAGTTTTCAAGGCAAATTGGTATTTAAATCATGAACAAGGCTGCTTGAATTTTAGATGGTGGAACCGATTATTAATATGTTTTCCACATATATGAGAACATATAAAGTTTGAGTTGTCCTTGAGAATGAACAAGTTTGGAATCGAATCTTTGTTCTGAAATCCCTTGTGAACCAACGCTTGTTCAGTTTGTCAAACCAGGCTCGTGGGGCTTGTTTAAGACCATAGAGAGCCTTGTTAAGTTTACAAACATGTGAAGACAAGTGAGGAACCTCAAATCCTTACGGTTTGTCTCATATAGCGGTTTCATTCAAATGACCATTAAGGAAGGCATTGTTCACATCCACTTCTTTGGATATCCCAACCATAAGTGACAGCCAATGTGAAAATGATTGAATTGTTCTTTGGTTTGACAACGGGGCTGAAAGTTTCAAAATAATCTAAGCCAGGAGTTTGTTGAAATCCTTTAGCAACTAATCTAGGCTTATACTTCTGGAGAGATCCATCAGCATGAAACTTAACTTGAAACACCCACTTATTACCAACTATGTTCATATCAAAAGTTCGAGGAATTAGACTCCAAGTTTCATTCCTAATAAGAGCATCAAACTCATCCTGCATGGCCTTTTTCCACTCATCACAAGCAAGAGCTTGATCACTATACCGAGGTTCGGGAGTTTACGGTGAAGACTTGACCGGGGTAAGAGCGATTGAGGCGAGTTGCCCAGGTTTGAGACTTGGTGGTTGTGGTGGATGTATTAGGGTTTAGAGGTGGTTTGTAGGTGTAAATTCGGAGAGTGAATTCTTGGAACATATTCTAGTGCGAGGTGATGTTGAGTTTCTAATTTTCAATCTGGTGTGAGTATTGGTTATAAGGGACTGGTTTGTGGGGTGATTATGGTTATCAGAAGCAACAAGAGCAGGTATTTCATTTATTGAAATAGGGTCTGATGGAATGGGTAAAGACCTGGTCAGGGTAAGGCTAGTTGAGGGTAAATTACTAGTTTTAGATCTGGTGAGCATAGTGTTAGTGTATATTAGTGTATGCCCTAGAAACCATTCGTGTTGTCGGTTTCAGAGCATTTTGTCTTGTATCTATATATATCATAAATAATAGAAGAAAGAGTTCTTCAATTCATATATGTAAATTGCTTCCTTTATTCAGTCATGCATTTAAAATAAAGTATGTATATGAATTGTCCAGATGATTCATTTAATAGGTAAATGAATTATCGAAAAGGGTTCCCTACGGAAGCAATATAAATTTGGGCAACTATATTATGCGGTAGGCATACGGATGCTTAGAAAGATATCATGAGTTGATATAAGTACGGATGGCGATGATAGTCATGTCACTAGGGCATTGGTATGGATTAACGGTTGGTGAAGCTGTTTTTTGAGCGTGACGAATAACGACAAATCACTTGGAAAAGCATGTAGTCAATGATTTATCGTTTGGTTATATCGATTGCGATGTAGTCCTTTGACACGAGACATTGTAGTCGGATCCGATATGGATGCGTATGGTTCATACGGTGTATAAATGCGAGACTAATCATGTTTCGTACAATAAAGCCTATTTGGTCATGCGTTGTTCATATGCGGAAGCGAGCGATGGTCAAGAGGGGATCCATTGACTCGAAAATATAGGATCGGGAGTACGCTGACTTCATCGGATTCGAGTTCCTAGGCGAACATCGATAAATGTCGGAAAAGCTGAATCTACGGCGAGTCTATTATTAGTCATACAAAAGTAAGTTTGTGATGACAAGTTCGGACATATTGATCGACAATTCGGTAGAAGATCGAGTTTAGGATTTTGGCGTTCCATGAATCCATACTCGATTAGGATATCTCAATGGAGGGACTTTACCGCATGTACGTATGATCTGAAATGGGTTCGATGAAGTATTTCTTCATCGTGGTTTAGACTATGGCACATTGCTAGATGTTTACCATAGTCGTTGGGCCTCGGACGGGAGGGTTTCGGATTCATCGAGCAGGCTCACGGCTAATCCACGGTGGACCTACATGGTCACACCAATAGCCTTGGGAAGTTAGAGAAGGATGAGAGAGAGAAATGATTATCCGAAGAGGGCTAGCACCTTAGAGGGTAATAACGGGATTTCTATAGTAATAGTTACATAGAAAACAATTTGTGACATTTTAAGGGTTAAAATGGTCAAGCAATAATTAATTATATTTAATTATTATATCTTAAAGTGTTAAGATTAATGAGATGAACAAAAAATAACCTTTTAATAAGTTAAAGGGTAAAAAGGGTAAATTTATGGGTTGTTAATGTAAACTAGTTTAGTTTACATGGGCCCTTGAATAATATTGATTATTCAAAGGGTAGCATATTAAATTCGTGGGGTCCCTTTATAAAATAAGATTTTATTGGGCTTGGAAGTGAAAAAATAAATAATTGCAAAATAGCCCAAGTATATATAAGTGCAAAAGGTTGCATTTTTGTTCATTATTCACTTGTTCACTCAAACACAAACTAAAAGCTCTCTCTCCCTAGCCAAGGCCACTCTCTAATCCTCTCAAGGTGGTGTTAAAGTGTGGAGGTTTCATCCTTTTGAAGCTAATCTTCATCAATCCAAAGCAAAGGAGTAGGTATAATCTCATATCCAAACTTTGCATGTAAACCGTTTTTTTAATCCATGCTTTCATGCTTTCATTCTCCATCTCCACCACTCTTCATGCATGCTGAATCTTTCAAATGGTATCAGAGCTAAAAGCTCCTTGCATGTCAAATTTATAAGCAAAAATGACATTTTCCAAGTGTTCTTGTGTTAATCATGTATGAAAGTGACATGCATGTTCTTGTTTTGGCCTAGTAATATGATAATGAAATGTTTATTATTTTTTCTTTGGAAGTAGATTCGGCCATAACATAAAATGTATAAAGATGTTTTTAATTTTTAATTTGAAGCATGCAAGAATCATTATATGTTTAATTTATAAATATATATATTTTATGGTGACAAAAGTGTTATGCATGCCTTGATAAGTGCATAGAATACTTCTTGCTAGATTCGGCCATGCATGTTCTTTGTTCATTTGATTCTTGTTTTAATAAATAAGTTTGTAATGTGTTTTGGAAGTTGTTCCATAAAGGGTCGAAATGTATGCTTGGATGATGGTTGTTGCATGATGATTTATTTAGAAAAATGTTCATGCATGTTCATTTCCATGACTTTGATTAAATGATTTATGCTTTGACATGCTAAAAGTGTTATCCTTTAATTTGATTAAAGTATATTTTTGCATGAAGTGTATGCAAATGTTGCAAGTGTTTAGTGGTGGAATTTGATGTTAGCATAAAGTTATGGATTATTCATTCATATGATGAATTATGATATTATATATGATTGTGGTAAATTTAATGTAGGATGTTTAATTTGATTAAATTATCTTATAATGCATCATTGCATGGCATAAATTATTATATTTTTGAAATGTAATAATTTGGTTGTTTGAATAGGTTTCAAAAAATGATGATGCAAGATGGCATGATTGTCTTTGAAAAGATAAATATGTCATAAAAAATATTACTTTAGTTAAAAGTAACTTGTGTCATAGAATGATTACTCTTGGAGTAATAAAACCCACCCCTTATCTATGCCATGCATGACTTTTGTGAAAAGTATTGAAATGATGCTAACAATTAAATAGTATATCTTTGGGTGGAATATGACAAAAGTGTTTGTGTAATGATTCCTATAAAATGTGTAATTGTTGCATGGCCCAAAGTTATAATTAAATTACCACATGAATATATATATAATATCTATTAATATATGAGATATATTTATATATTTATATTCATGCCTTTAAATAATTGTTTATTATATTTGGTATGAATGTTTAATATTTATTTATGTGATGAATGAATATTAGATTAGAGGGTTGATCATGGGCGCCATTTGGTTTTCAAAATATTCAAAAGTATTTGTAATATTCTTTTATTAAATGGCTTGTAATAATTAAATTTTATTTATTTATTTTAATCGGGCCTGCGTGCCTAAGATCCAATATGTAATGGAATCGGCTAGGCGAGAACCGAAGAGCATCCGGATGGCGATCAATCGAAGATATAGTATTAGGGTAAATAGTTTGCCTTTAGGATGTATTTTCGAAAAGCCCCATGGTCAACCCACATGCTTTAATTTATGCATATATGTGATATGTATGAATTGTTAATTAAACATGGCATGCTAAAATGAATTAACTAAAGGTTAAACCTAAATCTCCCCAATTTAAAATTATTAAATCCAAGTCTCCCATTGTGGGATAACTAAATTCTTTGATATAAATTTTAATATCCCAAGATTTCTATTATGTGAGGGATACAATCTTTATATCATAGAATTAAGTTGATCTTGTTCTTGGATGGATATTTTCACCTTGACCAAGAATTCTATTATGTGAGGACATGATGAAAATGTCATCCTAAGAAAGCACAATGGTTCGGATTTAACTAGCCTAGGGTACCAAGAATTCTATTATGTGAGGTATCGAAGCTAGGACAAGGAATATGAATCAAACCTTATATAGTGATATAAAAGGAAAAGAGTTTCCTACTTATTAGACTTAATTAACCAAGAATTCTATTATGTGAGGTTAATTGAATTTGATAAGAAATTGATTCCCCACTAAGAAATTTAATCCAACGAAAATTTCGGATCCTATTTAAGGGAGTATAGGACTCGAATAAAATAGTGGGAGCTAATTTGATTATGCATTAAAAGGTTTAAAAGATTACAAGACACTAATAAAATTACTTTTCTTTGCAGTTTCATCTTTGTGATAAATAATCGAAAAAAATGGCCAACAATGTTCTCCTAAGGATAATGGACAATAACATGTTAACGGACCCAACCTAAAAGATTGGCTAAGAAATCTTAGAATTGTTCTAGATTTTGAAAGAATTGCTTATGTCTGGAAGCACCTCTTCCACTTGATATTGGACGGATGCTCCACAAGGTGAGCTTGATGCTCTTGAAAAGTGGAGAGGATAGTAGGAGGGCTAAAAAATTACATGTTAGCCTCCATGAATAGAGAACTTCAAACTAAGCATGAAGAGGTTTCAAATGCTTATGATATCCTCATAGCTCTACAAGAGTTGTATAGCGAAAATCCAAGAGTGGTTGAGTATGAATTGTGTGCATCCCTCTTTAGCATGAAGTTGAGGGAAGGGGAACCTCCAGTGATCATACTCTTAAAATGATCAATGGATTAGATCGTTTGGATGGATATGGGGTGGTCATGCCAGGACCGCCTCAAAGTGAATTTGATTCTACAATCCCTTCCTCCAAGTTATAAACCGTTTATAACTAACTACAATCTCAATAGGATTGAGAGAAACCTCTACAGCTGCTAAATGAGCTTAAAGAATTTCACAGACGAGAATGTGAAAGGGAAGGGACATGAGGATGTTTTTGCCGCCTCACTAGCGGGGCCAATAAAAAGCCCAAAGTGCTACCAAAGAGAGGTCAAAAGTTGGACCCAGAATAAAAGCTTCAAGAAGCGGCAAAGGCGAGAGAAGGCCGATGCAAAAGGAAAATGTTTCCCTTGTGGAAAAGATGGACATTGGAAGGAAGGCGTCCTCAATACCTAGCTGATCCGAAGAAAGGCAAAGGAAAGCGGTATGAACCAATGTCTTATGATTGAATATGAATTAAGTGTTAATTCAGATAGTCATTCTGGATATTAGATTCAGCGCAACATCTCATGTTTGTATGTCTTTGCGGGTACTTGAGAATAGTTACGAGGTGACAAAGGCGAGATCATTTTGAGGATGGCAAATGGGGCACGAGTTGCGGGAGAGGCCATGGGGACTTGCTCACTAAGACTACCTTCGGGACATGTTTTGAATTTGTTTAAAGTATTGTACTTTGAAAAGGCCACAAGAAACATCATTTCTATTTACGCTTTGTGTAAGGCGAGGTTATTATGTTTGTTTAATGGAAATGAATGTTCAATACATTTTGGAAATGTTTTAGTTGGTAAAGTGTGAATACAAATGGTTTGTATGTCTTAGAATTGAATGACTATGCTTCAATCAATACCATTTCTAATAAAAGAACTCGATCTGAATCAAATCCTAAAATTCTATGGCATCATAGATTGGGTCATATAGGAGAGAAGATTAATACGACTTGGAGAAAGTGGGATCCTAAACTCATTGGGTTCAGAACCCTATCCAACTTTGTGAATCATGTCTCCAAGGAAAGATGACCAAGTCTCCCTTTAAGAGTAAAGGAGGAGCGAGCTAAAGAACTTTTAGAACTCATACATACGGATGTGTGTGGACCATTTAGTACTTTAGCTAGGGGAGGATTTGAATATTTCATTACCTTTACGGATGATATGTCACGATATGGGTATTTGTATTTAATGAAATGCAAATCTGAATCCTTTGAAAAAATTCGAGAATTCAAGAATGAAGTAGAAAATCAAGCTGGAAAGAGTATTAAAATACTACGATCGGATCGTGGGGGTGAATACTTAGTACGAGTTTCAAGAGTTCTTAAAAGAAAATGGGATCATCTCACAATTGACTCCTCCTTATACACCCCGGCAATGGAGTGTCGGAAAGGAGAAATCGTACCTTATTGGATATGGTACGATCGATGGTGAGTTTCTGAGACTTACCAATGTCTCTGTGAAGTACGCTCTCCCGGACATTTGTGCACATCCTTAATAGGGTCCGTCTAAAAGCTGTCCAAAAAACACCGTATGAGATATGGTATGGAAACGTCCAAGTCTGAATTATATGAAGATTTGGGGCTGCCACTTATGTTAAATTGGTTAAATCGATAATTTGGATGTTAAATCCGAGAAGGGTCGGTTCATTGGATATCCTAAAGATAGTTTAGGATATTGCTTTTACTTCCCAAGTGATCAAAGAGTTTGGATCAGTAGAAATGCGCGCTTCCTCGAGAATGAGTTCTTGGAGGAAGGCGGCGTTGGAAGAAATATTGAACTCAAGGAAGAGTTTGAAGAGCCAAGAACCGAGATTCTTTGAAGATGGAACGTCCACTCGGCGAACCTCGGTATCGATACTATGGTTCCGATACGAAAGTCTTCTAGAATGTCGAAACCTCCGGAGAGATATGGGTTCCTACATGAGCAAGATTTTGAATCTTACTTAGTGGGAGTAGATGATCATGGTGATGATCCTAGAAGCTACGAAGAAGCAATCTTGGATAGAGATTCGGGAAAATGGTAGGCGATGGATTCTGAGATAGAATCAATGCATGCCAATCAAGTATGGTCGCTTGTGGATCCACCTGAGGGAATAATTCCTATAGGTTGTAAATGGGTCTACAAGAGAAAAGTTGGCAAGGATGGGGAGGTAGAGACCTTCAAAGCTCGGTTTGGTGGCGAAAGGTTATACTCGAAACAAGGATTGGATTATGAGGAAACCTTCTACTTTGTAGCTATGATTAAATCCATCCGTATAATGCTAGCCATCTGACATACCATGATTATGAAATTTGGCGAGATGGATGTCAAAAGCGGCTTTCCTCAATGGGTTTATTGAGGAAAACATCTATATGGAACAACGATAGGTTTTGTATCCTCTATTTGAAAGACATAAGGTATGCAAATTGCATCGATCCATTTATGGATTGAAGCAAGCTTCAAGCTGGAACATTCGATTTGGCGACATAATCAAATCGTTTGGTTTTGTCAAGAATCGGATGAGCCTTGTGTATACAAATGGGTTAAAGATCATGCCATCACGTTTCTCATATTATATGTAGATGACATACTTTTGATGGGAAATGATATAGGCATGATGAGAGGTTAAGGTTTGGTTGTCCAAAACCTTCTCGATGAAAGACTTAGGAGAAGCGACATATGTCCTTGGCATTCGTGTCTATAGAGATAGAGCGAAAAGGGTAATTGGATTATCCCAAAAATTGTACATAGAGAAAATGCTAAAAAGATTTAGCATGGAGAACTCTAAGAGGTCTTTTGCCCTTCACTCATGGTCTTCATCTTTCTAAGGAGATGGGTCCAAAGGACCGATGAAGAGCGGCAACGGATGCGTAATGTGCCTTATCGTCTGCCGTAGGTAACAATGTACGCAATGCTATGTACAAGACCTGATATAGCTTATCTTTGTAAGTGTTACGGACGAATATCAGTCAAACCCGGGGAGAAACATTGGTCGGTTGTAAAATCGATCCTTAAGTACTTGAGAAGAACTAAGGATCTAGTTACGAGTTATGGATGTTCGAGTTAAACATTCAAGGATACTGATTCTGATTTCCAATCAGATATTGATGATAGAAAGTCTACGTCGGGGTACATTTTTATATGTAATGGAGGTCTTGTTAGTTGGAAAAGTTCCAAACAAACAACCACGGTGACTCCCTTCTGAAGGCCCCTGAATACATTCTTTGCGGAGCGGTGAAGGAGGAATTTGTTTGGATGCGAAAGTTCGTAATTGAACTTGGTGTGGTTCGAACATGGCTTACCCGATAAGCATGTTACGTGACAATCTTTGGAGCTATTGCAGGCAAAGGAACCAAGGGCACACCAAAAATCCAAACACATTCGGCGTAAGTATCACATTTTGAGAGAATTCGTTGGAGGTGGAGAGATTTTGATTAGAAGACTCCTTGACGAAAATGTAGCTGATCCAGACTAAGGCGATGACAAGAAGCAATTGGACCATCATCTTGAGAAGATGGGTATGAGATACAACATCGAATGGCTTTAGTGCAAGTGGGAGTTTGTTAGTGTATATTAGTGTATGCCACAGAAACCATTCGTGTTGTCGGTTTGAGCATTTTTGTCTTGTATCTATATATATCATAAATAATAGAAGAAAGAGTTCTTCAATTCATATATGTAAATTGCTTCCTTTATTCAGTCATGCATTTAAAATAAAGTATGTATATGAATTGTCAGATGATTCATTTAATAGGTAAATGAATTATCGAAAAGGGTTCCTACGGAAGCAATATAAATTTGGGCAACTATATTATGCGGTAGGCATACGGATGCTTCGAAAGATATCATGAGTTGATATAAGTACGGATGGCGATGATAGTCATGTCACTAGGGCATTGGTATGGATTAACGGTTGGTGAACTGTTTTTTGAGCGTGACGAATAACGACAAATCACTTGGAAAAGCATGTAGTCAATGATTTATCGTTTGGTTATATCGATTGCGATGTAGTCCTTTGACACGAGACATTGTAGTCGGATCCGATATGGATGCGTATGGTTCATACGGTGTATAAGTACGAGACTAATCATGTTTCGTACAATAAAGCCTATTTGGTCATGCGTTGTTCATATGCGGAAGCGAGCGATGGTCAAGAGGGGATCCATTGACTCGAAAATATAGGATCGGGAGTACGGTGACTTCATCGGATTGAGTTCCTAGGCGAACATCGATAAATGTCGGAAAACTGAATCTCCGGCGAGTCTATTATTAGTCATACAAAAGTAAGTTTGTGATGACAAGTTCGGACATATTGATCGACAATTCGGTAGAAGATCGAGTTTAGGATTTTGGCGTTCCATGAATCCATACTCGATTAGGATATCTCAATGGAGGGACTTTACCGCATGTACGTATGATCTGAAATGGGTTCGATGAAGTATTTCTTCATCGTGGTTTAGGGACTATGGCACATTGCTAGATGTTTACCATAGTCGTTGGGCCTCCGGACGGGAGGTTTGGATTCATCGAGCAGGCTCACGGCTAATCCACGGTGGACCTACATGGTCACACCAATAGCCTTGGGAAGTTAGAGAAGGATGAGAGAGAGAAATGATTATCCGAAGAGGGCTAGCACCTTAGAGGGTAATACGGGATTTCTATAGTAATAGTTACATAGAAAACAATTTGTGACATTTTAAGGGTTAAAATGGTCAAGCAATAATTAATTATATTTAATTATTATATCTTAAAGTGTTAAGATTAATGAGATGAACAAAAATAACCTTTTAATAGTTAAAGGGTAAAAAGGGTAAATTTATGGGTTGTTAATGTAAACTAGTTTAGTTTACATGGGCCCTTGAATAATATTGATTATTCAAAGGGTAGCATATTAAATTCGTGGGTTCCCTTTATAAAATAAGATTTTATTGGGCTTGGAAGTGAAAAATAAATAATTGCAAAATAGCCCAAGTATATATAAGTGCAAAAGGTTGCATTTTTGTTCATTATTCACTTGTTCACTCAAACACAAACTAAAAGCTCTCTCTCCCTAGCCAAGGATACTCTCTAATCCTCTCAAGGTGGTGTTAAAGTGTGGAGGTTTCATCCTTTTGAAGCTAATCTTCATCAATCCAAAGCAAAGGAGTAGGTATAATCTCATATCCAAACTTTGCATGTAAACCGTTTTTTTAATCCATGCTTTCATGCTTTCATTCTCCATCTCCACCACTCTTCATGCATGCTGAATCTTTCACATAGGATGTGTATTAGTGGTCAGAGACTGGTTAGTAGACTGATTATGAGGGGCTGATGAAAAAGATTCAGGTGCATAGGTAGGAATTTCAGATTGAAGACACTGTGATGGAGTTAAGTCAACAACAAGAGAGTGATTAGTGTGTTTCTGAGCTGATTGTGTAAAATCTGAAGGTATAAAAGGTTTTTGAATTGTGGAATTGGGAAGATGATAGCAACATAGATCCATTTCTAATAGAAATGTATGTGGAGTAGAAGATGGAATGGAAGTAGGTAATGAGGAAGTATAAGTATCAGGGTTGTTAGATGGAGATTTTGAAGTTGAGGTACTGATTCTAGAGGATGGTTTAGGAATACATGGATTGTGTATAGATTTATTAATGTCCTGAAATAAGGAACTAGGAGTTGACTTGTTAGTAGTGAGAGAAGGATTAGGAACCGAACAGTCCACTGTAGAGGAGACTTTGCTGGTTGTACCATTAGAAAAGGGAATAGAAACAAAAAGGAAAAAAGTAGAAGAACTATGAGGGACTACTGCTTTGAGTGAAGGAGAACAGGAACTGGACAAATGTTGACTAAAACCCGGTAGCAAAGGGAACTCTTGTTCATTGAATTGAACATTAGGAGTAATGACAGTTTTTCCCTCTAAACTAAGACATTTGTACCCCTTATGACTTAAACTATAACCCAGGAAAACACAGTTAGAAAAATGAAAATTCAACTTGTGTTTATGAAAATCTCTCAAGAATGGAAAACAGGCACAACCAAAAATTTTTAACTCAGAATAAACAGGAAACCTATTGTAAAGAACCTGATATGGTGATACTAAATCCAAAATTGAGCTAGGCATTCTATTAATAAGAAATACAACAGTATCAAATGCACACCACCAAAAATGTAAAGGCATAGATGCATGGGCTAGTAAGGTTAGACCTGTTTCAGCTATATGTCTATGCTTCCTTTCACTTCTCCCATTTTGTTGGTGTACATAGGCACAAGAATGCCCAAGCTGGATCCCAACAGTGGTAAGATAAGGAATTAGACCCCTAACTCTCCTTCTTGGTCAGAGTGTAAGATTTTGATTTATAACCAAGTTGTCTCTCAACTGAATGGTGAAATTTGATGAAAGTGGACTGAATTTCAGCCTTAGTTCTTAAGGGGAACATCCAGGTGAACCTACTGTAATCATCAATGAAATGAATGTAATATTTGAAGCCTTCTAAGGAAGCTACTAGTGTTGGTCCCCAAATGTCACTATGAACTATTTCAAGTGGCTGTGAAGCTCTAGAGGTTGAACTAGGAAAGTGATTTCTATGTAGTTTTCCTAATTTACATGCATATCAAAAACCTAATGAAGAGACTAGTTCAGAAGGTCTTGGATGAATGTTAGGTAAGATTTTGCTTAATACATCAGCATGTGGGTGGCCTAAACGATTATGCCAAAGGGACAATGCATTGTTCCTAGTATTACTAGCCTGAAAAACTATAGAATGATTTGTTATAGGGTGATGGTGGTATGTGTCATTATCTTTCAACATAGATGTAGAATTTGCATCAGCATCAACCACAGAAGTAATATGCAAAACAGAATCAGAATTTTCATTATCATTCAACATAGAAGCAGGATTTGCATTAACATCAAGCATAGAATTTTCATTATCTTTCAACATAGATGTAAAATTTGCATCAGCATCAACCACAGAAGTAGTAATATGCAAAACAGAATCAGAATCAGTTTTGTTCAGACTAGAATCATTATTATCAAAAATTCTGCCAGAACTATCAACCAAGTCAGAAATAGCAGCAGTAGAAACAAACATACCAGACTTAGAATTAACAAGATGTAAATTAACAGGATGTAAACCAGAGTGTTCCAAACATTGAGTTTTATTAATGAAATCAGGCGTATAATCGGTTGCATATGAGATAGGACTTTGAGTGCTACAAAGTAATTGTAGATCTTGCATCCTATGATTGTTATTAACTACAACATTCATGGGACTACTAATCAGTATATTACACTTGGCAGTTTCATCTTGAAAGTTATTCAGAGAACTAATAGACTGGGGCAACCTATGACTATACTGACTATCAGTACCTACTGACTTATTTGAAGACAAAGTATTACAAAACTTAGAACTCAAAGCAGTTAACTTTTCTAGACCACCAGAAGGGTAACCAGAGGAGAAGCAAGAAGGTATGTGCAATTGGTACAGACCAGCCTTAAGTCCTCCCTACAATAACACTGCCTTGGTAGCCTTGTCCTTAACAACACAACAATCAGAGTCAAATTCCACAGTTACTTGATTGTCTTTAGTGAATCTAGAAATACTAAGGAGATTTTTAGTTATTTTAGGAACACACAACACATTGCGCAAATGTAAACACTTAGAATGAAATGAATTGGGAAATAAAGTGGAACCTATATGAGATATATGAAGAGACTCACCGTTACCAACTTGTAGTTGCTCAACTCCATCATAGGGTCTGCTGGAAATTAGTTGAGTAGGATCAGGAGTGACATGGTCAGTAGCCCCTGAATCCATGTACCAGGCTGGATCAACAAGAGCAGGAACTGGGACAGTCATGTGTGTTTGAGGATAATGGTTTGAGGAAGGTACTTGGTTAGACACAAGTAAAGCTTGGTTATGAGCATTTTGGTAGGAACTTTGCTGACTAGGGACATGAAACCCTTGTTGTTGATGAGTAAAAAATGGTTTGCCTTGCAGATTAGTGTGCTGTTGTTGACTATGTAAGTTGGAATTTATAGTTGATTGAGATGGTGAATCATAAGATCCATTAGTGGGACCAATAACATGCTGACTTCCAAAGTGAGGACTATATGGACTGCCAGTATGATAATGCTGCTGATTTCCAAACTGAGGTTTATAAAATCCATTGTGAAAAGCTAGACCAGAACCACCTTGTCCTGACATGTTACTTTGAGGAGGTACACCAGTGTAAGTGGAGTTGTAGCGGTGATAACAGTGAGCTGCTGTATGGCCAATTTTGCTACAAATTTGACAAATAGGCTTGCCTCTGCCATTGTTTCTTCCCCTGCCTCTCCCAAATACAGGTATGTATGAAGAGTAATAATGACTTGAATTTCCACCAAAATTTCCAAAGTTTGATCCAGGATCATTCGAACTAAACTGAGGATAACTCTGAGAACCTATGGGAGGATGAGGTAAGCCTTGCAGTTGAGGCTGACTATGTGTGACCAAACTAGAAGTATCAGTAGGTGCAGAGGAAACCTTAGCATTGATAGGTAACGAATTTTGACCAGGTAAACCATTTGAATTCTCAAGAGAAGCAACATTAACCGAACCTCCATGAAACTCTATAGAGTTAAACCTATCAAGCCGCAGCTCATATTTTTGCAACAAAAACTGAACCTCTTCCAAAATGATCGGATCAACCTTAGACTCTACCCTGGAGGTCAGATTGACAACAACAACGTCATATTCTGGACCTAAACCATCTAAAATATGTTGAAGAATATCTTCATCTGAGACCACTTGACCACTCATGAGACGGGCTTTTAGCAATGCCTTTCATTTTCTTAACATACTCATGAATATTCAAATTGCCTTTTTGAGTTATCTGAAGCAAATTCTTCAAATGTAAGGCTCTGGCCTTTGACTCAGTTACAAACTTAGCTTCTAGCTTAAACCATACTTCAGACGCAAACTGACATTTTGCAACAAGAGTGAACATGCACTCAGAAATTAAGGTGAGAAGCCAAGTGACAAGGAACTTGTCAGTTCGTTTCAAGTTCACATAAGCTGGATTCAACTTTTCTTTAGCTAGGGTTTCAGATTCTTTATTATCACTCAACTCGATTGAACAAGAAACAGAGCTAATAAAGGGAGCTGGACAGGGAATTAAACCTATCAAATGTTCTTCGAGTTCATGAGCTCCTACAACGAAGAGGACTTGCGATCGCCAGAATCGGTAGTTATCAGTGTAGCTATCTCGTCAGTTTAGGAGTAACGACCTGAAGGCTTGACGAAAAAATTGAGAGCTGAGGACTAGCTAAAACATTTTGCGTTTTCTCCATTGAAGTTGAGAAGGAAGAACAAAATCAATTGCTCAGATCGTTGCCGTCGACGCTTGTCTCAGGCTCTGATACCATGAGAAACTAAAAAACTAAAGAAAGAAATTGAAGAAATGCGTGAACCTTTTTCTCATTAATTTCAGAGAGAGAGACACATTTGTTTATATATGACAGGCTATTCGCAAGTGTACGAAATCGTGCAAGTAGTAAAACTCGAGTAAACAAGTGTCGAATCCCAAGGGAACTACCTACCAAGTACCAAACTATTATATTCTATTGCTATTTAATTAAATTGAAGTTTAAGAATGATTTTGATGAAAAAGTAAATAAACTAACCACTAAAAATTTAGTACTGAATGAAAGTAAAACTTGTAAACACTTTGAAGTAAAAATCAATATGACTAAACCTAGGGCATAGATTTCACACCAATTTAATCCTATACATTGACTTTTGTTGTTAACCTAATCGAGTGTATTCTAAAAGCCAAATCCCCTATTATTCCACTAACTCTCTCTCGAGCAATTAGCAAATTAACCCTTAAACAACAACCCAAGATATCTCTAAATTGGATTTAGGAGCTAAGAGATCATTAAGCTCTATGGAATTTACCGGAGCCTCACAGATCGCGGTACCTATCTCTAGCGTTCGCTCAATCTATGGTTTTATTACCTAAGACAAATCAGGTTTCATCTCTCGATCTCAACCTAACCCTTGAAATCATTCAACCCTCGGGCCCTTGAGAATTGAAAGCATTATGCATAGTAATAAAACTTAGAATTATAAACTCAATAAGGATGAACAACCATTCAAGTCAACATATATTCATAAATCGGGCTACATCTTAGCCCTAGACAAGAAAAGTTAGTTCATAATGAAAATAACAAAACCCATCATTCTCATTAATAACATCAATCTAAGAAAAAGATAAACTTCTCTAATCGGTGAACGAGAGCTTTCAGGATCCCGATTTCTCAATTGGTAGCCGTCCTCTTCTTCTCCTCTCCAAAAGTCCCCTCTTAACTTCTTCAAGACTCTCTTTTATATCCTTAGGGTTTTGG
>CM047901.1:23027029-23089680 GCA_026229545.1 Pistacia atlantica | reverse complement strand
GAAAGATCCTTATTTGGTGAACAATATATAACAAACTATACTTCTACATGAAAATGTACCATATTGATGAGAACTTGAAAAAGATAAACTGAAGTTTCTAGAGAAAAACATAATTTCAGTAGCTTTATTTTCTAACTGAATGAAATGAGCTTACATGAGATTTGTTCTTATACAATTGAGAAAGAGAAAGACGTTAACTGAATAATTGAGAGAAAGAGTAAAGTGCAGAAAGTAAAGAGAAAAGCAAAGTTAATATGAATTGAAACGACGTCACTTTGCATTTAGTAAAGTGCCAAGCAGAAACGGCACCATCTTGACCTTTTGCTGATACTTCCCCTTAAGCAAAACTAGTTCACTTTCAACTCTCAACTTCCCCGACATTTTAACCTTTTACTGATACTTCCCCTTAAGCAAAACTGGTTCACTTTTCAACTCTCTCAATGTTCCACTCAAATCAAATTCTCATATTAGCTCAAATCAATTTCTCAAATCTACATTAATCTTGTAACTTAAACCATCTTCTGAAATCAACTCTAAAATAAGCACATTAAACTTCCCCCCAAAAAAAAAAAAAAAAAAAGGCAGCAAATTTGCAGCTCTACACCAATTAACTCCTCAAATCATCTGTAACAATTAACTCCTCAAACCAACCTACATTAATCATAGCTTTACACTAATACTTGCAAAGAAATCAGCTTCCGCAACAATTAACTCCTCAAATCATCTGGCAACAATTAATCGCAATGTGACTCAACTGCAATCATCTGGCAACAATTAACTCCTCAAACCAACCTACATTAATCTCAGTTTTACACTAATACTTGCAAAGAAATCTCAGCTTCCGCAACAATTAACTCTTCAAATCATCTCGCAACAATTAATCACAGCGTGACTCAACCGTAATTCAATCATTAAACCTCGCAGCTTTACACTAACACTTGCAAAGAAATCTCAGCTCATTCATTTTTTGCAATAATTAATCACAGCAGACTAACTGCAATTCAATCATTAAACTTGCGTTTTACAATAACGCTTGTAGCAAATCTGCAAAATCAGAACACCATTAAACCTGCAATTCAACACTAATATTTACAGCAAATCTACAAAATCAGAACACCATTAAACCTGCAGTTCAACTCAACCATTAAACCCGTAGCTCGCAACAATTAATCCTCAAATCAACCAGAGCTGAGGCCTCTATAAAGCCTCGAATTTCCCGCCTACTACTCCAACAACAGTGAGCTTACCCTTTAACTCATGAAACTGAGCAGCAGACAATGCTTTAGTCAAAACATCCGCAATTTGCAGTTTTGAAGGAACATATTGCACAACTATTTGTTTTGACAAAACTCCCGATCTCATGTAGTGAGCGATTTCGATATGTTTTGTTCTTGCATGAAAAATAGGATTCGCCGCCAAGGCTCCCTCAGACCGACATTATCACACCATATCACTGAACAAGAGGGCATTTTCAACCCCAAATTCTGAAAAACACTTTGCAGCCAAGCGATTTCAAGGTGTGTGGGCTAAGGCTCTATACTCACCTTCAGAACTAAGAGCAATAACTTTTGCTTGCTAGAGCTCCACCGTATCGATTAGGTCCTAGGTAAATGCAAAGAGCCTACTTGTTGAACCTTCTCATCCAAATTACTTCCCCAATCCGCATCCGCATAACATTCAACACTTAAAGAGGTCGCCGGTTTAAATTGTAGATCATGATATTGTGTTCCCTTGATAAATCGAAGCACTCTTTGTGCTTGCCACCTGGAGCTTTGTAGGTGCTTGAAGGAATCGACGAGTTTATTAACACGTGTTTATATCGTGTCCGGTTAATGTTAAATATTGTAATGTTCCCACTACATTCTATAGAGACTAGGATCCTCAAATAAAGGACTATCGATGGAGAAAAGTTTTGTGCCAACAGTCATTGGAGTTGGACAGACATGTGCTTCAAGCATTCTTGTTTTGGTAAGTAGATCAACAACATATTTTGTTTGTCGGAGGTGCATTCCCTGAGATGTTCTGATGGCTTCTAACCCCAAAAAATATTTGATTGATCCAAGTGCTTTTAGGGAGAAATTAAGGTTCAAATCTTGAACAAGTTGAAGAATAAATGAATGGTTGGATCCAATGATGAGAATATCGTCTACATAGATGAAAATATAGGTTACTTGATCCCCATTTTTAAGGATGAGGAGGCTGGAATCAGATATGGAATTCTGAAATCCTTTGGTCAAGAGTGCCTCCTTCAACTTGTCAAACCAAGCTCTAGGAGCTTGTTTAAGACCATAAAGGGCCTTATTGAGCTTGCATACATGAGATGGAAACTAAGGACACTCAAAGCCTTCCGGTTGCTTCATAAACACAGTCTCATTCAAAGTGCCATTAAGGAAAGCATTATTTACATCAATTTGTTGTATGTCCCAATTATGGGTGACTGCTAAAGTAAGTACAATTCTGATGGTTGAAGGTTTGATAACTAGGCTGAAAGTTTCAAAGAAATCCAGGCCAAGTGTTTGTTGAAAACCTTTTGCAACTAGCCTAGCCTTGTACTTTTGTAAAGTCCCTATCAAAGATTAAATTTAACTCTAAAAACCCACTTGTTTCCAACAATGTTCATATCAGAACTCTTAGGCACTAATGTCCAAGTGTTGTTCTTGACAAGAGCATCATACTCACTTTGCATAGCTTCTTGCCAAGCTTTGCTACCTAAAGCCTCTTGAACTGTAGAAGGTTCAGCCTTAACCTCTATATTTCCAGAAATGATAAGGGCAATTTTCATGTTACCAGCTGCCTTTGCTCTAGTGACCATAGGATGTTGATTCTTAACACCTTCAGAACCAATGGATAGAGCAGGAAATTGTGAACGATCTAAATCAACTACAAGTGAGCACATGGGAAGTTTGTGGGTATGTGGGGATGATGTGTTTGGAAAGTGAGAAGGGGCTAAGTCAACAACAAGAGAATGATTAGGTAAAAATGTGGATGGGATAGATGAGTTTACCAATGGTGAGGAAACTGTATTTGGAATATTTTCAGAATTGAAATTGTTACAATCAGGGGCAAGAGTGGAATTTGGAGAACAAGAGAATGAGATTGGAGTTACCTTGCCAATTGTTGGAGTAGAACTTGGTTGAAAACAGTTTTCTATAGGAGCAACTGTGGCAGGAGCTATATCATTTGAAGATAAGTTGTGTAATGTATGAACAAAAGGAAATTGAGAAACATGATTATTTTGAGCAGATGAAGGCTGAGGTGACAGATTGGATTTAGATTGTGAATGATGGCTAGAGAAGTTACAATTCTCAGCAAATGGAAACTCTTCTTCATGAAACCTGACATTAGAAGTGATAAACATCTTTCCTGTAGGACTTAAACACTTAAAACCCTTATGCACAAGACTATAACCTATGAAAACACATTTCAAAGTATGGAAACTAAATTTAAGTTGATTAAAGTCTCTAATGTGATGAAAACATGAACATCCAAAAACTTTGAGAGAAGAATAAAGAGGTGATCTATGAAACAATGTTTGATAAGGTGACACAAACTGTAGAATAGATGAAGGCATTCTGTTGATTAAAAATACTGCAGTTTCAAAGGCACACCACCAAAAATGCAATGGCATGGATGCATGGGCAAGTAGTGTTAAACCTGTTTCAACAACATGCCTATGTTTTCTTTCACTTCTTCCATTTTGGGAATGAACATATGTACATGAATGCCTAAACATAATGCCATTTTGTTCAAGATATGGAATTAGACCTTTATACTCACCACCTTGATCGGATTGTAAGCATTTTAGTTTGTAACCAAATTGTCTTTCTACTAAATGATGAAATTTAATGAAAACTAAATGAGTTTCAGCTTTAGTTCTTAGAAGAAAAAGCCAAGTGAACCTACTGAAATCATCTACAAACTGTACATAGTATCTATATCCTTCAAATGAGACTATAGGAGCAGGTCCCCAAAGATCACTATGAACTAAAGCCAAAGGTTCAGTAGCTCTAGATGAAGAGGAGGGAAAATCGTTTTTGCAGCAACTTTCCAAGTTGACAAGCATCACAAAATGACATGGAGTGAGGAATTTTTTACTTTACTAAAGGATCAATGTTAATTTGACTTATAATCTGACTGAAAACTTCAGTATGAGGATGGCCAAGTCTTTTGTGCCAAGTAAAATTCTTTTCTAAACTCTTCCTAGTTTGAATGTTCAATGCTAGTGCAGATTCAGGACTTAAGTCAGAATCTTGTGTAACTACAGGACTTAAATCAGAACTAGATGTTAAATATGTATCAACCTTCAAGTTAGATTCACACAATGCAGTGTTCATATAAGGTAATTCAGTAGAGGAATCAACAGAGGAATGATCAGTATTTTTATTATGAGAAGAGGAATTATTACACATACTAAAATGAGACTTACAATTGTCATTTAGATTCTCAGAGTTATTAGAGTCTTCTAACAGAGACTTATTACACAAAAATGAACTGGAACAGATTTTACTAGGCTGAGATTGTAAGGCAGACACAAAGGATTTAACACCAATTGAGATAGACTGATCATTACAATTTGCAGGATAGGTAGAGGTAAGATTCAACTGATATAGTCCTGCTTTAAGCTCTCCCTGCAGTAGGACTGTTTTGGTAACCTTGTCCTTAACAACACAATAATCAGAATGAAACTCAACCACAACATTATTATCTTTAGTAAACTTTGAAATACTAAGTAGGTTTTTTGTGATATTAGGGACACACAAAACATTTTTCAGATGGAGGCATTTAGATTGCAAGGAACTAGGTAATGATGTAAAGCCAATATGATAAATGTTTAGGAACTCACCATTGCCAACTTGTAATTGCTCAGCTCCCTCATAATTCCTGCTGCTATGCATTTGACTTGGATCAGATGTGACATGATCGCAGCTCCGCAGTCCATATACCAGGTTGAATCTTGTGCAGTAGTTTGGTTTGCAACCAATGGAAGACCATTTGACAAGTGAGGAGCTGCAAAATAAGCCTGACTAGGTGAAAAAGACTGCTGACTGGGAACTTTGAACACTGAATTTCCACCATTAGAAGCTGATGGAGTAAGTTGTTGGCCTCTGGAGAATTCTTGAGTATAGTGAAATCCATGGGAGGAATGAGCAGGATTAGGTAGAAATTGAGACTGATTCCCAGTATAAGAATTACTAGCAGTAAAATTGTGCAAACAAGTGATTTCCAAAGTTACCTGATCCAAACCGACCGCCATATCCAATGTAATTGTGTGTAGGAAGAAAGTTTCCTAAATTTCCAGAATTGAAAAAGCCAGAAGACTCAAACTGTGGTGGAGATCCAAACAGTGGAGGAGCTCCATTGTAGTTGGAGTTGTATCTATAGTAACATTGGACTGCTGTATGTCTTATCTTGCTGTAGACTTGACATATAGGTCTTCCCTTAGCATTGCCTCTACCACGACCTCTCTTGTAGTTATTGAAACCTGATGGTCTATAGGTATGAACCTGTGATTCAAACTATCTTGAATAAGAGGTTGGACGAAAGTGACGAGGTGAACCAATAAATCCAGAGGGTGGTATATAGTGAGAGGAATAGGTCTGATACGGCTATGAAGTAGGCATTGTAGTTACAGCAGATGCCGTCACAGAAGTATTACCAGAATTACCATAATTACTAGATATGCTTGACGAATTACCAGAATTAATTACCGATACAAAGAAGATGTACTAATCGCTTGGGAAATCCACGTTGTTGAATTTTTTCAATACGCATTTCATACTTTTGAAGCAAATATTGTGCTTCTTGCAACGTAAGTAGTCAAATTTAGATTCAACCTCGATGTTAAATTGATGACAACAAAGATCAAATTCTGGTCCTAATCCATCCGTAATATGTTCAAGTAAATCTTCATCCAACACAACCTGACCATTGAGTTCAA
Source organism: Pistacia atlantica (assembly GCA_026229545.1). Taxonomy (NCBI): domain Eukaryota; kingdom Viridiplantae; phylum Streptophyta; class Magnoliopsida; order Sapindales; family Anacardiaceae; genus Pistacia; species Pistacia atlantica. The sequence continues at coordinate 23,083,742 of CM047901.1, read as the reverse complement.
ACTTTCGCAATTCCTTTCATCTTTTTAAAGTAATCACCAATTGTTAAATTTCCTTTTTGAGTACTTTGTAATAAAGTTTTCAAATGTAGAGCTCTAGCCTTTGAATCACTCAAAAATTCATGTTCAAGTGTAAGCCAAATGTCAGTAGACGTCTGACATTTTGACACAGAGTTAAACATGCATTCTGAAATAGACGCTAATAACCAAGTAACAAGGAACTTATCAGTGCGTTTCCAAGCTAAATAAGCTGGATTAATACGCTGTCCAGTACTAGATTTTACCTCATCTTTTGACCTAGATTCAGTTGATTCAACTAAGATTTCAGGCTCGCACACAATTAAAGGTTCTCCGACAGAGATAAAACCTCGTTGGCCATCAAGCTCATGTGCTCCTACCGCAGAAAGAATTTGAGACTTCCAAAATCGGTAATTGTCTCGTAATTATCTCGTGAGCTTCGATGAACAACCCTGGAGACTCGTAAAAGCTGAAGAGAAAGAGGTCGAGGAGCTCTGCATGACTTCATTCAAATTACTGGAGGAATTGCTAGATGAAGAAAGGTTCGCCATTGACGCTAGTCTATGGCTTTGATACCATGAGAACTTGAAAAAGATAAACTAAAGTTTCTAGAGAAAAGCACAATTTCAGTAGCTTTATTTTCTAACTGAATGAAATGAGCTTACATGAGATTTGTTCTTATACAATTGAGAAAGAGAAAGACGTTAATTGAATAATTGAGAGAAAGAGTAAAGTGCAGAAAGTAAAGAGAAGAGTAAAGTTAATATGAATTGAAACGACGTCACTTTGCATTTAGTAAAGTGCCAAGCGTAAACGGCACCTGCCTTGACCTTTGCCGATAATTGAGATATAAATATATCTGCCTTCATCAGAAAATTCAGTTAGCGTGCATTGTAGTTTTTTTTTGTAAACCCAGTAATTGTTTCTCCCGCGATTCGAATACAAGATCTTGGATATAGCTAACTCTAGTAAATAAAGAGCTTACCCTCTAGCCATAAGGGGAGAGATGCATTGTAGTTTATATAAGACTAAATATTAATATTCAACCTCTAAATTTATTAGCTTAAACTTTACAACTCAAAAGTAAAGTAAAACACATTCTCAATTACAAATTTCTAAAATAGAAATTTGCCTAAAACTTAAATTTATTTTTCTTCTTGCTTGCATTTTTTTCTTCAATTACCAAAAAGTGTTCACATTTCAACAAAACTTTTAGATCAAATGGTAACTTAATATATTATCAAAGTCAAAAGTATGATATAATTTAACAGTTTAGAGAGAGCATTACATTAAATGTAGTTGTATTTAGAAGAAAACATAATTGGCCAAGTGGTAACTTAACAGGTTAGAGAGCTATGCATCAAATGCAGTTGGATATGAAAGGAAATTTAATAAACAATTTAGACTTTAGACTTTTAAGACAAGTAGTAATTTAAAAATTTAGATAGCTAGACATAAAATGCACTTGTGTATTTAGAAGGATTGGGGATATTTCAAGGTTGGATCACCATCCTTCTCCTAATAACTTAAATCATTGATTATTTGTGAATTTTTTTGTTCTCTTCATTTAAGGATAACAACCCATTAATTTATTTATACAGGTAAGATTCTCACTATTGGTATTTATCAAATTAATAAAAAGAACTTTAGAGTTTTATAATAGATATGCCACACTTTTGTTTAATTGTGATTTAAATTTAGAGTTCTTGAAAATATAGTAGGGACTATAGAGATAAAATTGAATAAAATCAATGAACCAAAATGGTCTATATATGAAACAGCTAGGTTATCAGTTTATTATTATTATCATCGTTTTCAATAACATAATGCTCATAATTAATGATGATCTCGGGACACAATAGAATATTAAATGCGCTGATATTAACAGTAGTTCTACTAATTAAATTCGTTGTGTTTCTTCGTATAATAAAAAAGTAATGCTAGGTCTATAACTCAATCTCACAATCTTCTCTTACATCTTTTAATGTAGCAAACCATCATTGGTTAGCTTGTAAATGGTTGGGCGGAACCCATACAAGCAGACAAGACCCTTTTTACAAGCTAACTAATGAAAACTTGTCACAATGAGATTTGTGAGGGAAATTTGTGAGATTGGGTTATGAGCCTAACATTACTCATTATAAAATGTGTTTCAATGAAGTCAAAAGAGTAGTCAAGTCAAAAGAACCACAACCACCAACTCCCATGTGGGTCGACTATACCACTCACATTCACAAGCTATATGTTTTACTTATTTGTTTGGATCGAACAAGTCAAACCAATAATGAGCTAAATATTAAGTTCCTTGCTTCAACCATTGTTGGGAGTTTGTTAACTCACTTTGGTGAATGGTTACCTATTTTAAGTGTAGTGGAAGTATTTACCAAGTTGATTAATGAGTTTTCAAATTTAAACATTTCATCCACAAGTGCATAAAGTAAAGAACACATCCATATACATGGTTCGGCTAAAATCCACTTTTAACCTACATCCATGGGGCCTTGTCCAGATTGAAGCAATCCACTAAGTTAAAAAACACATTACAAGATATAATTCAAAGCTGATCTAAGATACAGTAAAAAGAACTCCCTGTTCAACTTTACACTTGGCACCACACTCTGAATCCTTAACGTTTAAAACTCTTTAGACCTTTTTCACATTGGGAACACACTGAGAACAACTTGTGAACCACCAAGCTTAGAGCATCGAAACCAAGCACCAGCATCGACAAAGGAACCATGTTCCAAGAGCCATCAAGATAATGAATGAAATTGTGAGGTTTTGGCACAAAATGAAATGAACCTAGAAACCTTTGAAGAGAAAGAATACTCTAACAAATTTCAGAGTACAAAGAAATAAAAGATCTAAAGGTTAGATTCAAATACGCAAGAAAGGATGATATATAGTGTAGGTTTTATTGCTCAACACATTTATGCCATGTCAGCCAACAAGGGGCTGACCCATGTTTGTCCAAATAAGAAAAGTATTTCTTCTTTTGGTTTGGACTGCAAAACAATTTGGGAAAAGCAACTTTATTCCTAGGACCACTTAATGATAATATGACACATGTAAAAGTTCCTAAAAAGGTAGAGACGAAGATAGACAAATATCTTTGCTACTTTATCAAACAGCAACTCATACTGGGTTGCAAATATTTGAAGCGAGTGTGTAAGCACAAACTGTTGTGCACACACATTCGAAATGAAATAGGCCAAGAGACAAGTCTAGCAACTGTTATGCACACAAAATCAAGTGCACACAAGACATAAGAAACAAGCCAAGTCATAAGATTGGCAGTAAATGTGCACGCATAATTGTTGTGCACACACAAGTCATAAGTTTGACAAACATGAATATTCCACAACCGTCATTCATCTTCTCCCTCCAATTACAATGGAATTGAAAATGAATTAAGAATCTTGCAAAAAGGTACTTGTGTGTGCATAGTTGGCTCCTTAAGGTTTGGAACCCTAGCGCCTCCCTTCCACTAATCTAAACATTAAACTAATTAGTAATTTAATTAATTAGATAATAGTACAAAGACAATTTGATCCTCATTGTTGATGTGCTAGGCAGTAGTGTATGAGGTTTATTTAGTTTTAATGGCTATAAACTATGGTAAATGTGCTTATGTTGTTTGTTTGATAGTGACTTTTGTTGGTCGACAAAAACTGCTATCATGCTTTCCATCCCAACTATCCGAAATATTATAAATTTTCTATTGTATTTCGTCTAGCTTTAGTTTCATCGTATGTAGTTCGAAAGGGCACACATACACTCCTTTACTGCGAAATTGCATTCTTGTAGTTAGCTTTTTTTCAGGGCTTAGGGTTATGTAGTTCGAAAGGGCACACATCCATCCTCGTCTTAGAGCCATCTAGAGCCAACTGACTAATTGGTCTTGTTTGTTTTGAGCATGTGCCCTCTGGTTGAGCGCCTGTGCCTATTTCTCTTTTCTATTTGGTTTGAGCCTACGAGCTTCGCTAAAGCACCTAAGCCCATCTCCCTCCTTTGTTTGGAGCCGGAGTGCTCCCTTTGGGAAGTTGTTCCCATTCTTTTGTCCAAAAAGATAAGCACATCTATTTTTGTCTCTCTATACCTCTTCTGGGGGTATTGTGTATAAAAGAACAAGGATCAGAGTGTTATTTTGTAAAAAGTGTAATGGCTTAGTTTAAGTTGTACAGTACGATGTGTTTCATTGAGTCAACATCTACAGTATATAACCTTTCTCTTGTGTATTTTTCAGTTAATGAAATCAATTGCATTTTTCAGCTAAATTATGTTAACTCTAATCTTTCCTTTTTCTCTTGTTTTCTTGAATGTTCTTTGATGCTAACAACTCCTTCATGGTATCAGGCCATAGACAAACGTCTTTGGTGTGAAAAACTCAAGTTTTGATTACAATAGTCTCTAAGTTCTTCTTTCTAAAATTAGTAAACATGGAAGCTGGATCCAATAGCTCAACAACTTCAATAACTCCACCTACTCTACCTTTGATTTCCGTCAAACTTCTTGACATAAATTATCATTCTAGCGCCTCAGTTCTTCCAAATAATTTCTCATGGTCTTGATGGTTTTTTCACTAGCAAAAGAAAGTGTCCTTGAATGTTCATAATGGAGTCAGATGAAGAATCTGGAAAATTGACCAAGAAAAGAAACCCTAGTTACTACAATTGGAAAAAAATTGACCAATTTTTGGTAAGCTGGCTCTTATCTATTAGTGTATGCCCTAGGAACCAATCGTGTCATCGATTCCAAGGTATTATGTTTTGTGTATATATATGTATATATGTTAATGTATATATTTTGTATATACGTTTGTATCTTATTAATAAAAGAAAGTGTTCTTATTTCACATGTGGTTTATCGCTTTATTTATATATATGTATGACATGTGAAATGTCCAGATGATACAAATCTTTAGAAGATCAAAATCATCAAAGTATTCTTTTACATAGGTAATATTAATTGGGCAATAATATTACATAGTAGGCATGCTAAATGCCTTCATTGAATATCATGCGATGATATTAGTATGGGTGATTATAAAAGTTATATCACTAGGGCATTAGCATGGATAAGCAGTTAGTGAACTGTTTATTGAATATAGCCATTTATGATGAATCACAAGGACATGTAAAATGTAGTCAATGATGCATCATAAAATCATACTAGTGTACTATTAATCCTTAGACCTGAGATATCACGATTGGATTCTGTACAGACGCTTGTGGTTCATATGGTGTATAAACTCAAGGCTAATCATGTCAAGTGTTAATAAGCCGATTTGGCCATGTGTTGTTTATGTGTCAAGACAAGTGATAGTCAAGATGGGATCCGTTGACTTGGTATAGATTGATATCAAGTATTCCTAGACAAATGTCAAGATACATTGGAGAGTGAAATCTCCGGCCGAGGTATATAAAATGTTACCTGAAAGGTTGTTTCATGATGACATGTTTTGTATGTATTGATTGCCAATTTGATATAAAATTAAGACAAGGATTTTTACATACCATGAATCCATTCTTAATTGGGATTAGACAACGGAAGGATTTGATTACACAGTGCATATAATTATAAAAGGGTTCATTGGAGTATATCTTCATTGTGACTTAGGGGTTATGTAGCATTGCTAGATGCCTACCATAATCGGTGGGGAGTTTCGGTCATAAAGAGTTATGACGAAACATATCGGAATAGACTATGACATTGAGCCCACGGTTAGGCCATAGTGAACCTAAGAGGTCACACATAAAAACTAAGGAGAATGGAGAAATAGCCAAAGAGAGTTGATTATCCAAGGTTGGCTAGCACCTACCAAGGGTAATGAAGTTATTTATATTATTATCATTGAATTAGATTCAATGGAGGGTTATATTAGTTATTACAAATAATTTAAGAGTTGAATTGCTAATTGGAATTAGATGGAATTCCAATTCATAATTAATCATTTTCTTTAATTATGGAATTGTTTAAGGACCTAATTCTTCTTTTACCTTAGTGTGGATACTCTTTTGTTTAATTTCTCTTGAAATTAAAATTCTCCAAGGTTGCTAAGGACTTAAGGTAACAAGCCATACCTAACTTGTTTTCAATTTGATTGAAAATTTTTGTTAAAGACTAATATACATATTATAGTATCACATGCATCATTCTCCATGCATTCCAACTTTCATTATCTACACTCTCAGAGTCAATTTTCTGGCATTTAGCTAAATGTATAGTTCATATGAAATTTGGAGCACATTAGAGCTACATTTTCAATCAATTTCCAAAGCTCGAACCTTTCATTTACGGAATTTATTACAAACTACCAAGAAAAATGCTTTTAGTGTTAGTGAATATGTTTTGACAATGAAGGAATTAGGTGATGAATTGATTGCTAATGGAGTATTAATTAGTGATGAAGAAATACTGTTATACATTTTAGATGGACTAGGTCCAGAATATGATGTTATGGTAGCATCATTAACCACCAATAGTAGTAGCATGACCTTACAAGAGGCATAATTTTTCTTGCATAAACATGAAATGAGACTTGATAGGTAGCATAATTCTTTGAACATTTTTCCCGATCAACTAGCCTCTACTTCGGTAGCCTCTAAACAAAATTCTGAAGATGTGTTTGGCCATGATTCTAGAGCTAGTTTTGAAAATCTCAATTTTTCGAGATCATCTCAACAATAGACTTTGTCACACCAAGTCTAGTTCTTGTACAGCCTCAAGTCTCTAGATATTCTCAATATCGCCTCCAAATACTATTCATGGTCAACCTAATTTTGTCTGTCAAAGAGTCTCCCAACCTACTCAATTTTTGCCTCAGTATCCTCCCACACTTGATGTGCAAAATCAGTTTCTTCCATCTGGAATGATGATATTTAATCCTCACTTGAGACCTAGAGGCAAAGGACGAGGATCTTTAAGACCAAGATTGATTTGCCAAGTTTGCGTGTAAAACCCCTCCCTAGCCGAGTATTTCCTAAGTATCCCTTGGCCATTGAGAACCTAGAAAACGCACGCCTAGGAAAGAAGTTTATTTTAAAATCCTATTTAAAGAATAAACTTGTAGTTTAAAAATATATATATTTTTATTTTAATTTAATTTCTAAACTATAATAAGTTCATTGTACAAGTCAAAAATATAGTTTCCTTTCTTGGAGTACATTATGAAATCCATAGTAGTACTTACGAGAACATACACACTTTTACAAAATTTACTAGAAATTTGATTTCCTCTATTAAAACAAATATATATATTCCATAATAACATGGACATATTTACTGCATTATGAGATATAAACATAATTACTACACTAAATACTAACAAAACAATTCAATAGTCATAATTAAAACATCCCTTCATGCTCATAGCGTCCCTCGTAATCCTCCCTCCTTCATGCCTTAATCCTCACCTGCAAAACATTTTAAAATATTTCATGGGGTGAGCGCTAATCGCTCAGTAAGGAATATGGTCATTTAAAAACTATTAAGGTTCATTATGCAAGTATATTACTTAGGACCTTACCTACCTACAAAACATAACCTTCATTCTTTGACATAACAAGTTCATAAAACATATCATACACTTTGGACTTTTCTCATAAACATAAGTCATAACATAACCATACATAATATAACATAGAACACTTATGACTTATGAAATATTCATGTACATGGCATGCTTATTTCTTTTGTCTTTATACTTGATGGTTTCATTAATCTTTGTTATCCGATCGGATTCATTTGAACCATTACCTTGTTCTTGGTCGTCACCTCAAAGGACTCATGGTTTCCATAAGAATTCCATTCCTCTGATTTTGGTTTATACCTCAAGAGACTCATGGAATTCATTCTTTAACATTTCATAAATTTTTCATAAGACAACTAAATAAGCTATATGCATTACCATTATGAATGCAAACATATGGACTAACATCTCCCATGCTCAATCATACTATATTCTCCTACTAAACTTCTTAACTTAATTCATTTAATTTCTCATACAATACAAGGAATTTCAGTAGTAAGATTATTCAGGGGTTTATTAGAATTAGAAACAATTGGGAAATTCCATGAAGAAGGTGGATGCCATATAGTTTGTCACTTTTCAAGCAATTTTTCCCTTATCTTCCAATTCGAATTGATTTTTGGCTAAAACATAAAAGTTTTAGGTATATTTCTCCAATTTTGAAAAATTCAAGAATCAACTCAATCGAACTTCTATAACTTCAGTTATGACCGATTCAGTGAAGCATGTACAGTATAAGTCCTAAAAAGCCAAATCCGAATTCTATTCATTTTAACCATGTCACCTTCATTTGCACATTCACATCATTTGCCATGTCATTCTAAGTATAAAAGGCCATAAAAACCTCCCTTTTACAGAACCAAAAAGTGCCAAAATATCGTCCAACTACAAATCTCTTAATTGGCATAATCATCCTCCATATGCACACATACACCAATCAACACACCCATTTAAACAATCCATAACCAAAACATAGCATCACACTCATATTAACATAAATAAATGTAAGTTCCATAAACCCTAGGTGTTATCAATTGTAGTCATAAGGGAGATTTTTTTTCCTTACCTTAGTATTCAAAGCACAAAGACACTCCTCCTTAGCTCCAAAGGTTCACCCTTTCTACCTTATACACATAACCACTTATGAATTTCTCTTTTAACTAAAAGATCAGAACAACTAGGGTTTTTTAAACTCACCTTAAACTCTGAAATTGAAGTTCTTTAAGTGTGGATGGTGATCTCCTTTGAAAATCAACTTGAAATCCTATGAAAATTTGAGAATAAAATGCTTGGATTAGTGGCTTTTATGGTGGATTTGAGAGATGAAGAAGAAGATGATATATTTGGGGTGTACAAGGCCGACTACTCTCTCTCAAAACCTTGTAAAATTTATTCCATTGTTACTCTAATGTGATTAGTCAATAAAAGTTAGATATAAGGGTCATTTGGCATAATTTTTTCATATAAGGGCGTTTTGGTCATTTCCACCACAACATAATAATTAGCACTCATTTAATGCCATTTAACTTCTTTAAAACACTTAAAAATTAAGAAATCCCATTAGGTAAATGACTAATTTACCCTTGGTGCACTTTTATGGATGCTTAAATCATATGGATTTGTATGAAAAGACCATTATACCCTTGGTTACCATTTACGCCATTTAACCATATCAATCAACTTTATGACCATTCTACCATCATTTCTCTTCAATGACATCACCCCTTACACTTTATTATGGCCACATCTCGAAATACATGTAAATTGACCATTTTACCCTTCCATTCAAAAAAAAGAAAATTACTTGAAAAGGTAAATGTCATACCTAGGCATCGAATAATAATGCGGGGTTTACATTATGGTAAAGGTGGTCACTCAACATTGTAGTGCTACCATAGGTGTGACCACTCCTATTTGGGCTTTACTAATACTGGGTCTTCTAATGCGGTACGCTTACAAGCTCAATTCACAAACCAAACCATCTGGTAGCAAAAATGATGCAAGGGCAGATACTAAACAATGTGGTACATCAACCTGTTAATAATACTCACATTGGCAACTCATAACAATTTCCAATCTATCCTTAGCAATTCCACATTAGAGGTCCTCAACAATTTCAAACTTATCCTTAGCAATTTCAACTTGGAGGCTCTCACAATTTTGGAACTTATCCTTCACAATTGAGTTTTTCAAAACAATCTACATTCAGAGGACAAACACACTCAGATAATGGAAATGTGACCTTACCTATGTCTACTCAGACTTTACCTGTTGCCTCTCCTCAAACTATGACAGATTAGACTTGGTATGTTGATTTTGGGGCTACTAATCATATGATTATTGACACTAGTAATTTGATGCTCAAGAGTGACTACCAAGGTGATTCTCAAGAACAAGTTGGAAATGGGCAAGCTGTTCCCATCACTCATATAGGTATGTCTCTTGTTTCCTCTCATTTCACTAAGAGAATATTACAATTGAAAAATATGCTTTGTGTTCCTCATATTGCTAAAGACTTGCTTAGTATCTCTCAAATAACTAAGGACAATAATGTTATTGTGGAAATCCACTCTAGTTGCTACTTAATGAAGGATAAGATTACCAAGGAGGTTTTACTTTAAGGAGGTTTGAAAGATGGACTTTATCAGCTCCAAATCTCCTCTGGTCTTCACCAATCTCTTGTCCTTGACAATGAAGTAGATTATGTTATCCGAAATGATATTGAGTCCAATATTAATCTTGTAGGTCCAGTAAAATCAATTGATGTTGATTTAACTTCTAAAATTTGGTCATGTAATAAAGACAAATATGTCACTAGTGATGTTGATACTACTATGTTATGGCATGCTAGGCTAGGTCACCCTAATGTGAGAGCTTTACAAAGCATATTGAATAAACTTCATCTAAGAAGTGTTTCTAGGAATACTATGAGATTTTGTGAAGCGTGTCTGTAACACCTACTGAAAACTAGTACAATGCATGCAATTAACCATGGAAAATTGGGCCCAAAAGTTTCTTTTCATTACAATTCACATGTCTTTTATACACAAAAGTTACTGTTTACAAAAGTGCATTTCAAAAGACAAAATAGGGGAACAAAGTAGCTATTGCTCCGCGCGCCGACGCCCTCCAACCGCAACATCACCTAGAACCTCCGCATCCACAAAGGAAAATAACGGGTGAGCACAAATAATGCCTCAGAAGTAAAACTCTAACCTGCCTCGTCCCCTCGCTGTGACTCTTAATTCTTTCCTTTTCTAATTCTGTTTCTATTTCTGTTTCTAATAACATCATGGCCTCATCTTACCGGAGGTACGGCCGAATGGCGTTCACATAGCACCATTCCACTCTATGGCTATCGGGTGGAATTCACACACACCAACCCGTTCTTAGTGACTACCGAGCGAGGATCACAAAGCACCAACTCGTTCCTCCTAACTATCGGGTGGAGATCACCTAGCACCTACCCGCTTTCTCATGAATTTTGGGTAATGATCACCAAGCATTTACCCGCCTCTAGTCACTATCGGGTGATGATCACAAAGCATCAACCCGCTTCTACTGGCCATTGGATGATGATCACAAAGCATCATCCTACATATCTCTTAATTAATCGGGTAAAGGGTCACAAAGCATCTACCCATTTCTTTTTTTTATTACTCATTGGGTGACGATCACTAAGCATCGACTCCATCTCTAAGGCTATTCGGATGATGATCACAAAGCATCAATCCGATTCCCATAACGGTCGGGTGATGATCACAAAGCATCATCCCAACTACACTACTCTTCTAACTCATTCTATTGTAGCATTTTTTCAATGCTCTCTACCCTTAGAGTAATTTTACCCACTAAGCTCTACTCATAGGGTATTTCTATACACAAAGTTTCCTACTCTTTCTTAGGTCACTTTTCAATGCATATAACAATGCACATGGATGATTCATCTCTACTAATGCACTTGTGAAATGCCAACATGCAATGTTGCAAGAATTAAGGTTCATTACTACCACTCAACCTCTATTAGGCATTTCATCAAACAACTCATGTGCACTATAAAACTATATCATAGCCATGAATCTAAAACTTTTCCTAACCATCCAAAATGGGGAAAACCCCTTCACAAAGCCATAATAACCTGCCATAGAAAACACTTCCAAAAAAGGGTTCCATAATACCCCTTAAATTCCATCTCAACTACCTTGTCAAACCAACACCCATTTCTCAAATTTGCAAGGTAAGAACATTCACAAAGCATAGAAATTTCCATTCAATACTCCATACATGGCATATTACATGCACATCACATACATACAACATTTCTATCAAAACCCTAATCAAGAAATTTCATGAATCTCAACTTGGGTTGGGTTTTACTTACTTGCTATGGAGAGACTTCCCCAATCTTCTTGCCACTTGGTTTTTCTTGGCTAATCTCTACTCTTAACCAAAAGAATGAAAACTCTCAAAAACCAAAATGAACTAAAATCTTCAAATCACACAACTTAAGGAGAAATCCTTACCTTAGGAAGCCTTAGGTTGTTTTCTCTACCTCAAATCACTTCAAAACCCTTGAAAATCCTTGATCAAAAGAAAAGAGAAGTGAGAGGAGAAGAATGAGAAGTTGCTTGAGAAGAAGAGAAATGAAGGGTTTCTTTGATTCTAATTCCTTTTAATGAAATAAAAACACAATCATTCCCATTTTGCCCTTACTCTTCTTTGGAAATTCCATCCATATCCTTTGATTCATTACAAACTCACCCCCATCTCAACATACTCCATGAAAAATCCTTACAATTCCACTCCCCACTTTTCCTACTAATTAGGGGTAGAAAGGTCAAATTGCCCTTGGGGAAGAAAAATATCTAAAACTCAACCAACATAAAAATACCGGCCCTGCCGCCGCGCGAAGAAACCTTTGTCGCCGCGAAATCGCCCTGCAGAGTTTCGCCTTGGTTCAACACATCTTCGCCGCGGCCAAGACTCTTCGCCCTTGCCAAGCTTGGTTCACTAAGATTCTTCTATTTTCAACCAATTTCAGGGCAACATTCAACATAACGCTCAAACAAACAAATATAACAAAAATCCAACTCGACCATGGGCGAAAGAGGAAACAATAACAACGCACTCAAGTGGGGCGTTACAATTCTTCCCCTTAAAAGGATTTCGTCCCCGAAATTCAAACAAATAACTCAGGGAAACGATTCGCATGTCCCGCTCTACTTCCCAAGTGGCTTCTTCCACTTTGTGATTCCTCCAAAGGACCTTCACTAGCGAACACTCTTGTTCCAAGCTCTTTAACCCGCCGATCTAGAATCTGAACTGGACGTTCTTCATATACTAGATTCTCTGCTACTTCGACGCTCTACGCCTGTGATGTGGAGGGGATCACTTACATATTTCCGTAGCATCGAGACATGGAAGACATCATGCACCCTATCCATACTAGGTGGTAGAGCCAATCAGAGGCCACGTTTCCTACTCTTGCAAGACCTCAAAAGGACCTACAAACCTCCTGCTAACTTCCCTTTGGTTCCAAAACGCATGACTCGCTTATAAGGGGAAACCTTCGTAAACACCTTGTCGCCCACTTGGAATTCTACCTCTTTCCTCTTCAAATCGGCATAACTCTTCTCGATCTTGGGCTTGCTTCATTCTACTGGATTACCTTTACATCTTCTACAAGTTTCGAGTCATCTCTCGCCCAAGAGCGGTACTAACTCATCTCTCTCCCACTTCATCCCAATGAAGTGAGACCTACACCGTCTACCATACAAAGCCTCGTAAGGCGCCATTCTAATTGTAGACGATAACCGTTGTTGTAGGCAAATTCCACTAATGGGTAACATCTCATGCCAGATACTGTAATCCATGCAACAAAGCTTCAACATATCCTCGAGCACCCTGATTCGTTTCTCTCGGTTTGGCCATCCTGTCCGAGGATGATAGGCAAGATCAATGCTAAGCGGGTACCCAAACTCCCTCGTAAACTTGTCCAAGGCTGAAACAAACTGAATCTCTATCTCGATACTATAACCTTGGGCACACCATGCAATCCGACTATCTCCTTGAGGTAAATCCGGGCCAACCTGACCAGAGTGGTACTTCCTTTACCGGGAGAAAATGGGCTGACTTGGTTAATCTATCCACAATCACCCATATTGCATTACACCCTTTCGCACTCGGGAAGGCCCGTGATAAAATCCATTGAAATGCTCTCCCATTTCCACTGAACACTCAATGGTGAAGCAACCCCGACGGCCGGTGTTCTCGCTTTCACCGCCGGCAAGTTAGACATTTAGCCACAAACTCGCGATGTCTTTCTTCATACCTGCACCACCAATAGCCTTTCTTGATATCCCGATACATCTTGGTTGCTCCCTGATGAGCGGTGTACGGTGTGTCATGAGCCTCTATAAGGATTTTCTGCTTCAACTCCTCAATTCGAGGTATACACAACCGATTTCTAAAATAGAGGACACCATCTCTCACAAAGAACTCGATGTCTTGCCCTCATGCACTTGCCGAACTAGTTTCGACACCACTCATCACCCATTTGCTTTTCTCTAATTTCCTCTAGTAAAGAGGACTGCACACAAGGTTGGCAATTCTTCCCTAACCACCTCAATCGCTCCTTAGACAACTCTTCTATTAACTCTTTCGTCCTAGTAAGCCGAAAACATGGGCTTTTCTACTCAAAGCATCGGCTACTACATTGGCTTTCCCCTCTGGTACTTGATCTCACAATCATAATCCTTGACCAGCTCTAACCACCTTCTCTCGCCTCATATTCAACTCCTTTTGAGTGAAGAAGTACTTCAAACTCTTATGATCTGTAGATATTACTCTTCACACCATAAAGGTAATGCCTCCATATCTTTAAAGCAAAGACCACAAATGCTAACTCTAGGTCATGCGTAGGGTATCCGGTCTCGTACTCTTTTCAATTGACGAGAAGCATAAGCTATAACCCTACCTAATCCGCATCAACACAGCCTCCGAGTCCCCGCAAAGAGGCGCTCGTATAAATGTCATAATCTACACCCTCCTCGCGGTAACACTAGCACAGAGCTGATGTTAACCTCTTCTTCAACTCTTGGAAGCTTTCGCAAGCCGCCAGACTGCATAAAAGGAGCTTTTCGCTTGGTAAGAGCTGCCAACGGTTTAGCCAATCGGGCGAATCTACAAATCGCCGGTAGTAACCTCGCTGCCTAAGAAACTCCCGATTTCTTTCACTGTTTCTGCGGCTTCTCCTTCCGGAGATTGCTCGCACTTTACCTGACTCACCGAAATCCCTTCCTTCGACACGGTATGACCCAAGAATATCACTTGATTCAGCCAAAACCCCTTCACACTTGGAAAACTTAGCACACAACTTCTTTTCTCTCATTGCAATACTAATCCCAAGTGTTTCTCATGCTCTTCTCGACTTTGAGTAAATCAATGTCGCCGATGAAGACAACAATAAACCGATCCAAATACTCATGGAATACCCCTGCTCATCAAGTCCATAAAAATTGTCGGGCATTAGTCAAGCCAAAAGGCATTCACTACAAACTCATAATGCCCATACCTGGTACGAAAGGCGCTTTAGCCACATCTTGCTCACCACTCTTACCTGATGATACCCTGACCTCAAATCAATTTTGGAGAACACCGCCGCTCCTTTCAACCGATCAAAGAGGTCATCTATCCGGGGTAATGGGTACTTATTCTTCATCAGAACTTTATTCAACTCCCTATAATCGATACACATCCTTAGTGATCCATCCTTCTTTTTCACAAACAGATTGAGCTCCCAAGGGGAATGACTTGGTCGGATGAAGCCTTTATCTAAAAGCTCTTGAGTTGCTTTAATTCTTGAGCTCACCTGGGGCCATTCTATAAGGGGCTTTAGATATTGGTGCTGTCCCCGGTGCTAGTTCGATACTAAATTCTACCTCTCTCTCGGAGGCAAACCCGTAACTCCTTCCGAAACACATCTAGAAAGTCTCGAACTACCGGCACCCTCTCGGATCTCTAATCGTGGAACATCACCACTGCACTACATGGGCAATATACCCCGAACACCCCTTTCTCAACATCTTCCCGGCCTTTACATTACTAATCAGATGCTCAACGATGGCCTTCTCCAAAACTAAACTTATCTCCACAATCGAGGTTAAACCGCGCCTTCTTTTTTCCGACACAATCTCTACTCCATACCTCCCTAGGAAGTCCATACCTAATCACATCAAAGTCGGGCATATCAAAACTATTAAGTCAACGATTAACTCTCTACCCCGGATCACTAAGACTCTCAACAAAATCTCGAGTCACAACACTAACCCCATCGGTAGTTCTATCTTAATGGGTTGAGCCGCCTCTAGTAGGTTTCAAACCTAATCTCTCAAGCATCCCATAAGATATAAATGAATGGGTAGCACCCAATCAATTAAAGCATATAAAGGGACCGCATGAAATAATAATCGACCTAAGAACGGCCGATGGATCGCCTCGCTTCCCCTCGTGCCACAAGAAAACTCGCACTCGCAATACCTCCCGAACTCGAGTAGTTGGTGGAAGAGGAGCTTTGCAATCCCTCATCATGTGCCCCGCCGTCTGGCACCTATAACATACTCTCGATCCTTCGACACTCTCCCGGTGGTTCTTACCACACTTAGGGCAAGGAGGGAACCCTTCCGCTCGAGGTCGCTATTCCTCCACTCCTTTCTATTCTCGCTTATACCGAAACTTCTTCTTCGATTCTTCATGTCTTTGCCTTTTTCACCCTCATGTTTCTCTCTCAAGAACAGAGGGTAGCCTCCTTCGGTCCCTCCCGCCGAGGATCCTACTGGGAAGATTTTATTCTCAAAAATCTCCGCCTTCATTGCCCGCCTCCCCAAGGCCTCACCGTAATTGCGAGGATGGTGAGCTTGTCATAATATCCCGGCTATCTCCGGCTTCAATCCATGCACAAACTTATCCCTTCTCAAGGCCGGAGTGCTTACTATTCCCTGCAAACCTTGCAAGGGCGTTGAACTTCACCGAGTACTCTTTCACACGCTAGCTCCTTGTCAGAACCGATAAATTCTTGACCTTCTCATGAACTTGGTCCTCTCGATCTATACTCACCTCAAACTCTTGCCTAAACTCTTCCCATGTCATTACTGCCGCATCATGAGTTTCTTCCATTAATTCCCACCAAATTCGGGCATCACCCCAAACAGAAACTCGCATACCGGATCTTCTCCCTGGCCTCACATGGGAAATAAACCCGTGGCTCGCTCTACGACCTGCCACTCCTCGCTACTACCGGATCCGTAGTACCCTTTAAACTCGAGGGCTGATGCTGACCGGAAAGACCATAAATCGGTTCAACTCGCTCGCATCGGGAGGTACCGCTTGCCCTCTCTCGACAAAGCGAACGGCGTGCTCAGACGGGGGTACAACTCTCCCCGAGTTTCAATCATAACCTCGTCGTATTATTCCCCTGATTCTAGCTTCATCCAAGGGAGGGGGCGTAGACTGGTGGGTTAGAAGGTTCTCCTTCATTCACCACACCTTTACCGCGGTTTCGATAACTACGCCTCATCTACAAAATGATCGCACTAATGAACTCAAGAAACAATTACCGTAAGGAAAGAATTACTCACACGGTTGGTTAGAGGACGCCGTGGCGATGAGAATAGTACACCTGCTCAATCCCAAAATCTTTGCTCGATACCAAAAATGTAACACCTATGAAAACTAGTACAATGCATGCAATTAACCATGGAAAATTGGGCCCAAAAGTTTCTTTTTCATTACAATTCACATGTCTTTTATACACAAAAGTTACTATTTACAAAAAGTGCATTTCAAAAGACAAAATAGGGAACAAGTAGCTATTGCTCCGCGCGCCGACGCCCTCCAACCGCAACATCACCTAGAACCTCCCGCATCCACAAAGGAAAATAACGGGTGAGCACAAATAATGCCTCAAGTAAAACTCTAACCTGCCTCGTCTCGCGTGACTCTTAATTCTTTCCTTTTCTAATTCTGTTTCTATTTCTGTTTCTAATAACATCATGGCCTCATCTTACCGAGGTACGGCCGAATGGCGTTCACATAGCACCATTCCACTCTCTATGGCTATCGGGTGGAATTCACACAAGACCAACCCGTTCTTAGTGACTACCGAGCGAGGATCACAAAGCACCAACTCGGTTCCTCCTAACTATCGGGTGGAGATCACCTAGCACCTACCCGCTTTCTCATGAATTTTGGGTAATGATCACCAAGCATTTACCCGCCTCTAGTCACTATCGGGTGATGATCACAAAGCATCACCCCGCTTCTACTAGCCATTGGATGATGATCACAAAGCATCATCCTACATATCTCTTAATTAATCGGGTAAGGGTCACAAAGCATCTACCCATTTCTTTTTTTTATTACTCATTGGGTGACGATCACTAAGCATCGACCCATCTCTAAGGCTATTCGGATGATGATCACAAAGCATCAATCCGATTCCCATAACGGTCGGGTGATGATCACAAAGCATCATCCCAACTACACTACTCTTCTAACTCATTCTATTGTAGCATTTTTCAATGCTCTCTACCCTTAGAGTAATTTTACCCACTAAGCTCTCTACTCATAGGGTATTTCTATACACAAAGTTTCCTACTCTTTCTTAGGTCACTTTTCAATGCATATAACAATGCACATGGATGATTCATCTCTACTAATGCACTTGTGAAATGCCAACATGCAATGTTGCAAGAATTAAGGTTC
Source organism: Pistacia atlantica (assembly GCA_026229545.1). NCBI lineage: Eukaryota > Viridiplantae > Streptophyta > Magnoliopsida > Sapindales > Anacardiaceae > Pistacia > Pistacia atlantica. Next base: position 23,065,435 of record CM047901.1, on the reverse strand, counting down.
ATTACTACCACTCAACCTCTATTAGGCATTTCATCAAACAACTCATGTGCACTATAAAACTATATCATAGCCATGAATCTAAAACTTTTCCTAACCATCCAAAATGGGGAAAACCCCTTCACAAAGCCATAATAACCTGCCATAGAAAACACTTCCAAAAAGGGTTCCATAATACCCCTTAAATTCCATCTCAACTACCTTGTCAAACCAACACCCATTTCTCAAATTTGCAAGGTAAGAACATTCACAAAGCATAGAAATTTCCATTCAATACTCCATACATGGCATATTACATGCACATCACATACATACAACATTTCTATCAAAACCCTAATCAAGAAATTTCATGAATCTCAACTTGGGTTGGGTTTTACTTACTTGCTATGGAGAGACTTCCCCAATCTTCTTGCCACTTGGTTTTTTCTTGGCTAATCTCTACTCTTAACCAAAAGAATGAAAACTCTCAAAAACCAAAATGAACTAAAATCTTCAAATCACACAACTTAAGGAGAAATCCTTACCTTAGGAAGCCTTAGGTTGTTTTCTCTACCTCAAATCACTTCAAAAACCCTTGAAAATCCTTGATCAAAAGAAAAGAGAAGTTGAGAGGAGAAGAATGAGAAGTTGCGTTTGAGAAGAAGAGAAATGAAGGGTTTCTTTGATTCTAATTCCTTTTAATGAAATAAAAACACAATCATTCCCATTTTGCCCTTACTCTTCTTTGGAAATTCCATCCATATCCTTTGATTCATTACAAACTCACCCCCATCTCAACATACTCTCCATGAAAAATCCTTACAATTCACTCCCCACTTTTCCTACTAATTAGGGGTAGAAAGGTCAAATTGCCCTTGGGGAAGAAAATATCTAACACTCAACCAACATAACAATCGGCCCGTCGCCGCGGCGAAGAAACCTTTGTCGCCGCGGTGAAACTGTCCGCAGAGTTTCGCCTTGGTTCAACACATCTCCGCCGCGAAGACTCTTCGCCCCGGCGAAGCTTGGTTCACTAAGATTCTTCTATTTTCAACCAATTTCAGGGCAACATTCAACATAACGCTCAAACAAACAAATATAACAAAAATCCAACTCGATTAAGGGCGAAAGAGGAAACAATAACAACGTACTCAAGGGGCGGGGCATAAAGGTCGGGGCTTTGTAAAATGCAACAAGGTTCTTTTCCTAATTCTAATACATCTTCAACTGCTCCTCTTGAATTAATTCATGCTAACTTATAAGGGCCTACTCCTGTAGCATCCCTTGAAGGATATAAATACTTTATTATTTTTGTAGATGATTATAGTCGGTATATATGGGTTTATCCCTTAAAGTTGAAGTCTGATTCATATGAAGTGTAGAGAGAACACAAGGCTATTATTGAATTTAGGGTGGTAAATTTAGATCATTCTCTCAATATCTTCGAAAACATGGAATAAAATTTTGACATCCTTGTCCTTATCTACACCAATAGAATGGGAGAGTAGAGAGAACACAAGGCTATTACTGAGTTTCGTTTAACCATGGTAGCTCATGTTAGTATGCCATTATGTTTCTGGTGGCAAGCATTTTCTACAGCTACATTTTTGCTAAACAGATTGCCCTCTACTGCTATAAAGTTCACCTCACCTTTTTATAAATTGTTTAACAAAGAACCAAATTATATAGAGTTTAGAGTGTTTGGCTACAACTATTTTCCTTATATTAGACCTTTTCAGAAACATAAATTCTCTTATCACAAAGAGAAATGGTTTTTCTAGGGTATAGTCCAATTCATAAAGGTTAAAAATGCTTGCCCTCATTTGGAAAGATTTATGTGGCCAAGCAAGTTAAGTTTAATGAGACTGAGATGGCTTTCAAATCTGGTTTCAAATGCTTTTTAGTCTCTAGTGTTGAGACTGTAGTTCTAAAGTCAACCAATAACAATACTACATCTTGGTAGCTTCCCAATACTGACATAGCTGTTAGACCAAGGTCTTCTAGAGTAACACAATTTTCAGGAAAGGTTTCCTCTTCTTCTGATGTCAATCTCTCCACACCAAACTCCCCAAATTCAAAAGAAGGATATTCTTGTTCTAGCTATCAAAATTCAGTAGTCTCTCCACCATCACTACCTGCCAAGGTACCTCAATCTGGTTCATCGTTACCACTATTGAGCAAAACAAGGTTGCTGGAAGTTCTTTACAATGAGTTTATTATTGTACACTGTGTTTGTTTTGTAAAATGAAAAGTCAAAGACAATAGGGGTGTGCTTGTAAAGTTTCAAATGTTCTTTAATTTGTTTTGAAACGCTGCATTTTGGTTATTATTATAAATGTTGCGTTTCAACTTTCATTCTTGTAATGGTTGGGTATATATCAGCCTGAATTCGGTTACACATCAATCAACAAGATTCTAGTTTCTTCTTCCAAGAGTTGTATTCAATTTTTCTTTCTTGAGTATGAAAACTTTCATGGTATCAGAGCCTTAGACCAATGTCTATGGTGATTCTTGATAGTAGTTCTACTAAATCAGCTTCCAAATCAGAGAGTATGGATACTAGTTTCATGAATTACATGAACTCAAACATTTCACCTACTCTACCATCAATTTTTGTCAAGCTACTAGAGAAGAATTATACATTTTGGCGATCACAAATTTTTTTGCCGTAACTTCACATGTACTGGAAGGTTTCATTACAAGAGAAAAAGTTTGTCCCCCAATGTTTTTGATTGAAAATGATGAGAATACATAAATGTCACTCAAAAAGGCGAACCCTAGCTATTTCAACTGGAAGAAAATTGATCAATTCTGGTTAGCTATCTTCTATCTACTATTTCACAATCCATGTTTCGACATGTTGCTAAATGTAATAATTCCTATTAAATTTGGAACTTGCTAGAATTGCATTTTCAATCTATGTCTAAAGCTAGAACTCTTCATCTAAGGAATATGTTATAGAGTACAAAGAAAGATGCATTAAGTATTAATGAGTATGTTTTAAAGGTGAAGGAGTTAGGAGATGAATTGACATCGAGTGTGTGAACTTGAGTGATGAAGAATTGTTACTTTACATATTGGATGGGTTGGGAGATGAGTATGATGTTATGGTTGCCAATCTTATTTCTAACAATAGTCAGGCGACACTACAAGAAGCTCAATTTCTGCTTCATAAGCATGAGATTAGGTTAGAAAGACAATTCCCTTTACTAATTTTCATGACCAGCTAGCTTCAGCACTAATAGCAACTAAACAATGGTCAAACGAGTCATCTTCTTCCTCTCAAATAATGTCTTAACTTCGTTTGATTCAAGTTTTGCTACTGATCACTTTAAAAACTTCAGTGGTCAACACTTTTCTAGCTCACAATACCAATCTACAAGGCCTCAACCAAGTCTTGGTATCCCTTAATTCAGTAGTAACAATATTAATCAAGGGAACTTCAAGTTTGGCTTTAATCCTTAGCTACAGACTCAGTTCTTACCAATTGGTGAATCTTTTAATCATTTGTTAGAGTTGGCGCCTTAGAGCCAATCAATTATTGTAAAATTGATTCTAAAATAAATGTGTATTCATCAATAAAAGGCAATTTTCTTCTATATCATGTAAATCATAATTGTGTGTATTGATATATGTCCTTAGGATGGTAGAACCGTGACAATGGTATCAAGTGTTTCAAATCTTGATAGTGAGAACCCTATGATCACATATGGTGGCCATTCTAGAAATGTTTGTAGCCCTAGTATTACTCTGACCAAGGACACAAATAATAGGTAAGGCTATCATAGTGTTGAACGACCCTATCCAAAGACAGTGATTGATCTCACTTATCAAGGTTGTTTGCCAAAAACCTAGGGTCAACACATGGGTGCTTGTTGTAGGCAAGTTCATTGGACAGACCCGCCAGAGGATTCCATATAGATGGTAACCCCAGTGTTTATGGAATGAATCCTCTAATGAATGGTGGTGCATGTGATCCTTAGACTTGAGATCACCGGAGTGCCATGTGTACCGATTGGTGTAGTTTGACACTAGCTTAACGTAGTTCTATTCAGAGCTATCAATACGGTAGTGATTGGCTGCATTGAAGAGTGTATCAAGACTATGGTGAATCGACAAAGGATTCATCACTCTTGGGTACAGGAGAAGTTATCTCACAACGCAATTTAGTGAATGGCAATGACACTAAAGTTGTGGCCAAAGTGGGATTGAGTTGTTGCTCAATCAAATTTATTATTCTGGTCATTGGTCCAGTAACTGAGTACAAAAATATCGAGGATAATTGAGGTTGACACTATTTCTATACCTTAGTCTCGATGAGATAACAGATGATGAAATGATTTAATTTCACGGCAACCATATCATTGATAGGTAGCTATTTCGCTGAATCTAAATCTATCGGGTGGCCATGATGCCTTGCTAGGGGCCAATTTTGGTATGTGTTTAGTGAGACATTTGATTGGTGTCAATCGCGAGACTACTCACTGCCAATATGATGAGGAGCCTACGGATCATACACATAAGGAGAACAATTTAAGGATTAATGTGTAAAAGGGGTATTTTTGTCTTTTTAGACGAAAGAGTAATTTGATAATCTCACATTGCAATTAAATTTGCTAAGGTTGTTGCCTCTATTTAATTTTAATATTAAAATTAAAATTAGTGAGATTATATTTAAATATATGTGTACATATATTTAAATGGATTATTATTATTAATTAAATGTTAATATATTATTATATATATTAATTGATTTTAATTATCATAATAATTAATTAAAATTTAAAATACCAATTAAAGGGTGTTTGGTTGCAAGGGTGAATTAGGGTTGGAGCCCATGGCTATTCCTTATTGGAATTGAGTTTTAATTGTTGCACTATATAAGTGCAACTTAAAAATTAAAATTGTGAGAGATAATTTTTTTTTTTTACTCAACCAAAACCCTAGCCTCCCTCACATTTTCTCTAGAGAGAAAAGAGAGAATTTTTCTTGAAAAATTTTGCACATCATTATACTTAGAGCATTGATTTAATCTAGCAAATTAAATCATTGTGAGTAATCCCTCCTTCGTGGACCAATGTTCGTAGATTCCGTTTCTTGAATCGATAAGTGAAATCAAAACCTTGAAGGAGCCTCCAAATGTGTGTAAGTTATTATGAATCCTTGTATGTATTTATTATATTGTTTTAATGCAGAATTTATAAACACGTAAACATTATAATCTATACATAGATTTGGGATTATGCATTTGATCGGGTCTTTTTTGCTTTTGAATCGTGTTTTTTCCGCTACGTATACCAGATCACTTGCTTACATCATTTTCCTCCTATTGGAAATTTCATGTATAATCCTTCTATGATGAGAAATAGAGGCAAAGGAAGAGGTTATTTTCGACCTCGACTTATATGTCAAGTTTGTGGAAAAAGAGGACATTTTGCCCTTCAGTGTTATCATAGGTTTGATAAGGATTTTCAAGGTTTCATGAATCATAATCAAGGCTTTGCAGGTTTTGGTTCACCATAGAGTCAAGTTCAAAGTCAATGAAATGAGTTAGCTCAAGCTTTGTTGGCAACCAAAATGTTGCCAGGACAATCAATGCAGGACTATGGTCCTATGGTTTTTAATCAAGGCTATTCTGGTCATATGAGAGCTAGTTTACCTCAGCAACCTATCATATATCAACAACTTGTGCCATCAACAACCTATGAATTACTAGTCTGGAGCTCCTACATGCAAGACATTCAAATCGCCTCTAGTTCAGCAAAGGGTCACTCAGACTTTCCTTCTAATATACCAATTGCTACACCACAAGTCCTTACTGACCAAACTTGGTGTGTGGATTCAGGAGCAACTAACCATATGACAGCTGAACCAAGCAACTTAGTGATGAAAGACAATTATCATGGATATAACGCCCACATGGAGGTACGTAATCTAATTGATGCTCTTGTGCCTTTAGTTGATTTTTGCTAAAGTTGTTTTGAGAAAATGTGAAGAAAATGCCTTAAACTTGCATTATGGTAAATGGTCTTTTCACTCAAAATTAGTTGAAATTGTGGGGAGTGAAAAGAGATAGAATTTCATGGAGAATGCAATAAAAATGAGGGCATTATGGTAATTGATTAAGGGACGTATATGGAATTTTAAAGAAAGTGCAAGGGCAAAATGGGAAATTGCATATAATTTTATGTTATATCAAGGATTGAAGAGTGAAACCCTAGCCACTCTTCAACCCATTTTCACGCCACCTTCTCCTCCAAATCCTCTCAATTTCTTCACTTCTTTTTCAAAAGAAATTCATAGATTTTTGGTATTTTTGAGTGGACTTTCATTCCCAAGCATCTTTAGGTAAAATCCTTGCACTAAGAAGTGATTTTTCATTTTTAAAGTGTTGAATTTTGATGGTTTGTGCTCATAGTTTAAGAGGAAGAGAATTTGATCAAGGAAGATTTTTAAAGGGTTGGATTGTTCATATCAAAGGTAAGTAAATCCTACCCTAAGTATGATTTAATTTATGTTCTATAGAGAATTCTCTTTATGTATATATATATGTAATGTGTAGAATTGTTGATGGATTTGGTGTTGAATGATGATTAGAACTTATCCATGAGAAGTTGGGTTGGTATACTTGATACTTGATGAATGTTTGGATGAAATTTGGAAGAATTGAAGTGGAAATTTTGAAGTGTGTATTTTGGGTAGATTTGGCGTTAATTATGGAGGATGTTATTCCAAATTTTCAGTGGCCTAGAATAGAGATAGAAGTGTAGCCAAATTAATGTTGATTTGTACACATGAATTGTTTGATAAAATGTCAAAGAGAAGTGAATCTATGAGTATGATTATATGTTACTTTGGGATGAGTTTGTAGATGGTAGAGAATGACATGTTTGCATTCCATAATGCATAATTGCATTTAAACATGTGAATTTAGAAAGAATTATAAGCATGAAACCATCTACATGCATAAATATTCATAAGAGCATGAAAAAGCACTAAGACATGTTAAAGAAAAAACAGAAAGAAATGAGAATATTAAAGATATTCAAATCTGAATTTTAGTTAAAGAAGTGTAAAAAGATAAAAAGAAAAGAAGGTTGTTGCGATGGGAGCTCGTGAGTGACATAGCCTCACAGGCACGTCGCCTTTAGTGAGCAGGGCCTAATTCTGAAAGAAGAATTGTACAGTCTGTTAGAAGTGCGTGTGGATGAGGACTATACCTAGAATTAGAGAATTCACTCACACGGCCAAGGCTCCAAATCCATGCCTCAACCGAGTCTGATCGACAAAAAAAGAAAGAATAGAAAGAAAAGAAATAAGAGAAAGAAAGAAAGAATAGAATAGAAAATAAAAAATAGAAAAGAAAGAAAGAATAGAAAGAAAGACTAGAAAAGAAAGAAATAAATAAAGAAAAAGGAACATAAAACAGAATAAGAAAAATAAAAAAGAAAATGCATAATCTATACATTTGTGCATTTGCATCATGAATATGCATAATACCATGCTCATCATCATGAGTAGTGAAAAATTAGAAAATTGAGAGAAAAACAGAGAGCAAAATAGAGAAAGAATGAGAAAGAACAGAGAAAAAACAGAGAGAAGAATAGAGAAAGAATAGAGAATAATCGAGAAATGAGATGTAAGGAAAGAAAATTCAGGACTTAAGCAACGAAGAGAGAAGGGTAGCATAGCGGGTTTACTTACTGAGCAATTAGTGCTTACTCCGTTGTTTTCAATGTTTTGCAGGTAATAGGTGAGTTGCGGTCACTCGGAACGTCCACGCAATGGAAGGGTTGGGCTACACTGTCAAGTTGCTATTTTGAGTATATTTGTATATAAAGAAAAATTAAATATGGGCCCATACTTTATTACTCATTTATATGTGTATTTTCGTATATATATTTTTAATGAGTTTTATAGATTATTTTACGAGTATACTAGCTAGAAAGAAAGTATTACAATGGAGGCTCACAAGTTCAAGTTGGCAATGGTCAGACTGTCCCGGTCACACACACAGGTGAATCTTTTATGTCCTCTTCTTATTGTTCTCAATTATTACATCTTAAGAGAATGTTATGTGTGCCTTATGTAGCCAAACACTTGTTAAGCATTTCACAAATAACCAAAGATAATGATGTTGTTGTGGAATTTCATTGTGATCATTGCTTGATAAAGGATAAGATTACCCAAAGAGTGCTTCTTCAAGGCTTACTAAAGGATGGATTGTACTAGATGCTAGTTCAGCTCTATTGTCTCAAGTCTCTAATAAAGGAGATTGTCTTGCTGATATAGCCTCCAGTGATAGTAGTGAATTTCCCAATAATCTTGCTATTCCAGTACATCATAGTAGTCAAAATCTTTGTATTACTGTTGATGATTCAGATGTAAGGATTAGAAGAACAAAGTTGTGGAATGCAAGGCTAGGATATCCACAAGAGAAAACTTTAAAATGTGTAATGAAGAAAGTTCATGTTTGTGGAACTTTTGGAAATAAAGTGCCTTTATGTGAAGCCTGTCAGTTTGGAAAAATGCAACAAGCTTCATTTGCCATGTCAAATTCTAAACTACAAGTCCTCTTGAGTTGGTTTACTCTGATTTATAGGGTGGCCCCGTACTAAAGGTGCTCATCTGAAGGATATAAGTATTATGTGTTGTTTGTGGATGATTATAGTAGATTTGTGTGGATTTATCCTTTAAAGTTGAAATCTGAAGCTTTTACTGCATTTTCTTGTTTTCACTGTCTTGTTGAGAGGCAATTGAATGCAAAGCTAAAATGTCTCTAAACTAACTGAGGAGGAGAGTTTAGGTCTTTTTTGAGTTATCTACAAACTCATGGAATTGCATAGGCATCCTGGTCCTTATCTCCATGAAAAAATTGGAAGGGTGGAAGGAAACATAGAGTCATAACTGAATTTGGATTGACAATTATGGCCCATGCTACTGTGCCATACCATGCCATTGTGTTTTTGGTGGCAAGCATTTACCACTATAGCATACCTTGTTAATAGATTACCTTCTGTTTCTATTAGAGATATCCCATCTTTCCAAAAGCTTTTTGGACAAGAGCTAATCTATGATGAGTTCAAAGTTTTTGGATGTTGTTGCTATCCCTACATTAGGCCTTACCAAAAACATAAACTCTCTTATCATACTGAAAAATGTGTTTTCTTAGGCTATAGTTCATCTCATAAGGGGTACAAGTGCCTATGTTCCTCATGAAGGCTTTACATTGTTAAGCAAGCCAAATTTAATGAACTAAGTTTCCATTTAAAAATGGTTTTAAATGTTTCTTATTTAAGGACGGTGATAATGTAGGTTTAGCTACAGCTTCTAATTCAATTGTTGGATAAACTTCTTGGAACCTTTCACATTGTATTGATCTTATTCCTTCTGCTGGAGTCACCTCAAAACCAGACTTTAAAGCCGTAATCCTCAAACAGATACTATATTACCAAAGACCACATGATTCATGTTTTACTGTAAGAGGGATTAGACCTAGAACTCGCACCTGAGTTTTGTGAAATAGAAAAGGACTTAGAGTCCACCTGGGAGTCTACCATTGTCTCTAATCTAGTAGTTTAGAATTGAGCATCTTCAGATCTCACTCAAATACATTACTTGCTGAATCTAGTAACACTTCCAATCATAAAAATCATTTAGGTTGTTCTGTTGGAATTCAACTTGAAGTAGTTCTTCCTCTTACTAAACCTAACTTTTCTACTAGTAACAATCATCCTATGATTACTAGATCAAAAGATCATATTCCTCTATGTATAGAGCAAGCCTTGCTATCCACTTATAACATTTTAGTGAAGCAAAAATCGCTTCAAGCCTTGAGTGTTTTAGAGTGGAAAACAACAATGCAAGAAGAATTTTAGGCTTTTTAATGAAATAATACCTGGAAATTGGTCCCTTATGCATCAGGCATGAACTTAGTAGGGTGTAAGTGGGTTTTTTAAACCAAACTTAAGTCTGATGGCACCTTGCAAAAATACAAAGTAAGGTTGGTGGCCAAGGGGTTCCAACAAACACTAGATCTTGACTATTTTGAAACTTTTTCCCCTATGATTAAACCTGCCACAATTAGAGTTATGCTTTCTCTAGCTGTACATCATAAGTGGGACATCCAACAAATAGACATAAATAATGCCTTCCTAAATGGTGACCTGACAAAAACAATATTCATGGTACAACTTGAGGGGTTTACTAATCTTTATATCCGAAACATGTATGCAAATTTGACAAAGCTCTATAGTGCTGGAAACAAGCTTCCAGAGCTTGGTTTGACAAATTGAAAAATGCTCTAGTCTCATGGGGTTTTACCAATTTAGCTTTTGACACAAGTCTTTTCTTCATGAAAAAGGTACAAAAGTGATATATCTCCTGGTATATGTTGATGAAATATTCATCACAACTTTTGATTCTTTCTTAATTACTCAAATTATTGAAGATCTTAACAAGCAATTTGCTTTGAAGCATTTAGGAGCTTTACACTATTTTCTTGGTTTTGAGGTCTAACAAAATGACTCTACATTACATTTTACTCCATCTAAATATGCTCAAGAGCTGCTTGTCAAAACTGGAATGGCTGAGTACAAACCTTGCACTACACCAATGGCATTAGAGGTAAAGCTAAGGAAAAAAGATAGTGAATTATTTAATCAATCATCTTTGTACAGAAGTATTGTAGGAGGATTACAATACCTCACTCACTCCAAACTTGATCTAGCTTACTATGTAAATCGATTGAGTCAATTTCTTCAATCCCCAATTGTTGCTCACTGGACTACCTGTAAAAGGGTCCTCCAATACATTAAAGGAAGCATTCAACATGGTTTGATGTTTCAAAGTAGTCTTACATTTATACTAGAAGGCTTTGCAGATGTTGATTGGGCTAGTGATGTGAATGATAGAAGGTTTACCACTGGTTATAACACCTTTCTTGGAGGTAATTTGGTGTAGTGGAGTTCTAGAAAGCAAAAAGTGTGGTCTCTATCCTCCACGTGTTGAGTACGTATCACTTAGTGAGGCAAAGAATCGAATTGGTCTGGATTCAACACCTTTTTAAAGGACTTAACATTGAGAAACTGAAAAACTAAAGAAAGAAATTGAAGAAATGCGTGAACCTTTTTCTCATTAATTTCAGAGAGAGAGACACATTTGTTTATATACAAAGAAAGAGAGAAGACACTGAGAGTAAACCCAGCTCAATGAGAAACTAAAGAGTAAAGTTTTTCTTCTCAAAACGACGCCTGCTTTCTCTGGAGTTGCGCTTTATGAAACGCCTCGCCTGCTTTCGCCTCCGCTAACATTCCCCTCGACTGACTACTACTACGAATTCTTCACCATTTTCTACTGAATTGTCTTCTAGACTTCAATTTGTTGTCTTCAAACATTTTCTGCACTTTCTGCAAAAAAAAAAAATTGCATCTGCTTCTACACACCACTGAACTACTTCATCAGATTCGCTTTACAAACATTTTCGCACACCATTGAACTACTTCACCGCATCGCTTTACAAACATCCAAAGATTCAATTTCACCAACATGACTACCGAATCGCTTTTTGCACTTTTCAAATAAAATCAGAATTCAAGTTACCAACGATTCGCTTTACAAACATCCAAAGATTCAATATCACCAACACGACTATTGAACTCTTCGCACTTTTCAAAAAAAATCAGAATTCAAGTTTACCAACGATTCGCTTACAACCATCCAAAGATTCAATTTCACCAACATGACTACTGAACTGCTTCTGGACTTTTCAAATAAAATCTATCACCACATTACTGGATTCCTACTAACATCCAACATTTACCAAGTATTATCACATTCAACACTTCATCTTCTTTATACTTACACTCTACACTCATTACTCCACAGTTATCATCACAGAGCACCAACATACACACTATTATAGTGCAACCATCACTTCAATTCAACACTTATCTCCAGAATTCAACACTTATCTCCAGAATTTATATTCTCATACCACAAACATCAAGTCAAAACTGCAAACAACACTCCACAGTTATCATCACTAAACACCAACATACTGTCACAACCCACGGCCCCACACAGGAGTTCCTCGCGGTCACTGTGACTCACTAACACCTGTCCCCTTAAGGGATTTCTTTCGCCTCCCCCACCACTCGAACCCAAGACCAAGGGGCTATAGTCATTTGGGAAGTATGGTGAGTACCATCAAAGCCAGGGGGCTTTTTATTGTCACAGCATCGGCCACATAGAGCATATACGTGATCAGCACGTCTCCCTTAAGTCCTGATGGTACTCACCATGCTTCCCAAATGACTATAGCCCCTTGGTCTTGGGTTCCCGAGTGGTGGGGGAGGCGAAAGAAATCCCTTGGGTGGGGGGACAAGATTTAGTGAGTCACAAGGACCGCGAGGAACTCCCTCAGGGGGTGGGGCCATGGGCTGTGACACATACACACTATTATAATGCAACCATCACTTCAATTCAACACTTATCTCCAGAATTCAACACTTATCTCCAGAATTCATATTCGCATACCACAAACATCAAGTCAATACTGCAAACAACACTTCAAAACAAAGAAAAACAAGCAAAGAGCATTTTACCTCCAAGCTACATCATTTTGATCCAAAAACAAAGAAAACAAAAGCAAGCAAAGAAAGATTTTTGACAAAGATTTTTATCAACATGCCACAAACACCTTCTCAAACCAAAGAACAAATCGCTGACTCAATGTAATAGCCACTACTACTCAAAAGATTATAAGGAAATACATATAAATAAAATAAAGAAATTGGGCCCAAAATTTTCTTTTATGAAACATATATACATATTCTTTTTCAAACATATACATTTTTTACACAAAATATATAACGTATACAAAAGTCATCCAAAACATCGTGACAAGTAACCACTCCTCCTCGAATGCCGACATCCATCCGACAGTTGTCCTCACCTAGGTCCCGCAAAACATGGGAAAACAACGGGTGAGCACTAAAATAATGCCTGCAAGTAAATCCTCTACTCATGCTATCCCCCGTAACTCTCTCTAATTCTTTCCTTACAACTCCCCGCTCAATATCTCTTTGGGTACGCCTTTCTTTCTTTCCTTTCTTTCTTTCTTCTCTTAGAAACTCTTTTCTCATAAATCTTTCATAAATCACGACCCCATCTCACAGGGGGCACGGCCGACTCACTCCCGCCTACGTGACCTCTATTCACTCTAGCCGATCGGACTCTTATGCATGGATTCGAACCCTTGGCCATGTGAGTATATAATCTCTCTCTCGGTACTGGTATAGCCCTCATCCGCATGCACTCTCACGGGCTACACCACTTCTCTATCCGATACTCATGCCGTGCTCTCAATGCGGCGTACATGGAATACTCTACCCATTACTCACGGGTTCCCCATCGCACAACCTACTCTATTCTCTTTCTTAACTCTTAAGGAACTTATAATCACATTCTATACTAAATCTCAAGCTACTTCTCAAGTGTATAAACAAAGGTGTAGAGCTAGCTCATGCTCCCTAATGCACTAATGAAATGCCATCTACAAGATTTCCTCAAAACCGTTATTCTGCACAGGTCTCACTAAAACGGCCATAACTTATGCTATACACCTCGGATTACTACGGTTCTGGTCTCGTTTCAAAGCTTAGAAACAGGGCTACATCTTCTCTGTTTTGGTATCAGCCCAGTTCGAACCGTAAGATACTCAAAAATTACTTAGAAAGTTACGGCAGTGACAGGGCAGATTCCCTTAGGCATTTCCTCAAACATCTCATGTGCATATAAACACCCTACGAAAATTACTACTAAACTTCATTCTCTAGCCATCCAAATTGGGAGAAACACTCCCTCAAATACACATAATCCCTGTCAAGAAAAGCACTCCCAAAAAACTTCACACAACATCTCTCAAACTTCATCTCAAACTCCATTCTCAATACACATTAAAACACTTCTCATACATGGAATCTATCCAACAACTACAAAAATAGCTACTCATCTCATTTCAATTTTCTCATTAATCATACTACATACTGATCATGCATACATCTCTACACAAAAAGCTTGTTTAAAACTCAAATTGGTTGGATTTACTTACCTTGTGCAAAGATGGCTTCTTTAGCACTTTTCCTTCCCTTTGAGGACTTGTCTCTTCTCTACAACTCAAAACAACCACAAGGACAGCAACAACACAATAAGACTTCACTATAAATACAAGAAAACTCACATCTAAAGTATGAATTCTTACCTTAGAAAGCTTTAGATGAAATCTCTACTCAAAACCCCTCTTAAAACCCTTAGAACTCTTGAAAAATTGGGTGGAGAAATTGAGAGAATATGGGCAAATGGAAGAGGTGGTGGAATGAAGATGAATAAAGGCTTTCTCTACACTTTACTCTTTTTAGTTCATATTATAAGCTTCATTTCCCATTTTGCCCTTGTCCTTTCTTGGAAATTCCATCTATATCCTTTGATTCTTTACAACTACACCCCCATCCAAACACAATCTCTACTAAATTTCCTTTCATTTTACTCCCCATTTTTCCTACTAATTAGGGGTAGAATGGTCATTGTGTCCCAAAAGAAGAATTCTCTAGAAAACTCAAGAATCTTTGTCCTAGGCTCGTCGCCGCGGCGAAGCATTTTTCGTCGCCTCGACGAAATAGGGCAAAACCTACCCGTAGTGCAACTTCTCCTCCTCGCCGCGGCGAAGATTGAATTTTCAACTTCACCAAAACTCAACCTATTTTCAAGGCAACAATTCAACCAACTCAACATGCAAACTCAATTTAAGTTGAAACAATAAACTTTTAGCTAATACGACAAATCTTAAATACGTACCTCAAGTGGGATATTACAATTCTCCCCCCCTTAAAAGAATTTCGTCCCCGAAATTCACACGAATAGCTCCGGGTACCTCTCCTGCATGTCTTGTTCCGTCTCCCATGTGGCTTCCTCTACTTTGTGATTCCTCCAAAGCACCTTCACTAACGGAATACTCTTGTTCCGGAGCTCTTTAATCTTCCGATCTAAAATCTGTACAGGGCGCTTCTCATACATAAGGTTCTCTACAAGTTCGACGTCTTCTATACTCAAGATGTGGGAGGGATCACTTACATACTTTCGCAGCATTGAGACGTGGAAGACATCATGCACCTTATCCATATGAGGTGGTAGTGCTAACCTGTAGGCAACTTTCCCAATTCGTTGCAATACTTCAAATGGACCAATATACTTTGGTGCTAACTTCCCTTTGTTCCCGAAGCGCATTACTCGCTTATAAAGGGAAACTTTCAAAAATACCTTATCACCCACTTGGAACTCCACTTCTTTTCTCTTTAAGTCAGCATAACTCTTCTGTCTATCTTGGGCTTGCTTCATTCTACTTCGAATTAATCTTACATCTTCTATCATTTTCTCGCATTTCTGCCCAAGAGCCGTACTCAACTCACTCCTTTCGCCAATCTCATCCCAATGTAGTGGAGATCTACATCGTCTACCATACAAAGCCTCGTAAGGCGCCATCTTTATTGTAGACTGATAACTGTTGTTGTAGGCGAACTCCACTAAAGGTAACATTTTGTGCCATGTCATTCTATAATCCATACAAAGAAGCTCTCAACATGTCCTCAAGCACCTGATTCGCTCTCGCTTGACCATCCTGCTTGAGGATGATAGGTCAGACAAAATGCCAAACGGGTACCCAAATTTCCTCTCGCAGACTAGTCCAAAAAGTGAAACAAACCTCGAATCTCCGTCGACACTATTGTCTTGGGCACACCGTAATCCGACTACCTCTTTCACGTAGATCCGAGCCAACCGATCCGAGGTGGTACTTTCCTTACCGGGAAGGAAATGGGCGGCCTTCGTTAACCCTGTCCACAATCACCCAAATAGCATTATAACCTCTCAACTCTAGGGAGACCTGTGATAAAATCCATCAAATACTTTCCCATTTCCACTGAATACTAAGTGGATGAAGAACAACCCCGATGGCCGTTGGTGTTCTCGTTTAACCTCGTTGACAAGTCAAACATTTGGCTACAAACCCCGCAATGTCTTTCTTCATACCGCCACCAAGAACCCTTCTTTACATCTTGATACATCTTGGTTGCTCCAGGATGAGCAAAGTATGGTGTGTCATGAGCCTCCGTAAGTATTCTCTTCTTCAACTCATCATTTTGAGGAATACACAACCGATTCCTGAAATAGAGAACACCATCCTGTAAGTGGAACTCTGTTACCTTGCCCTCATGCACTTGTTGAACTATTCTCCGACACCACCTCATCACCACTTGCTTATCTTTGACTTCCTCCAAAGAAAGTGGACTGAACCTCTAATCGCAATCCTTCCCGTAGCACTTCAATCTGTTCCTTACACAACTCTTCTATTAATTCTTTTTGTCTAGTAAGCCGGGACAAGTAAGCTTTCCTGCTCAAGGCATCAGCTACTACGTTGGCTTTCCCTGGTTGATACTTAATCTCACACTCAGAATCCTTAACCAGCTCTAACCACCTTCTCTGTCTCATATTCAACTCCTTTTGAGTAAAGAAGTACTTTAAACTCTTGTGATCGGTGTAGATATTACTCTTGGCACCATAAAGATAATGCCTCCAAATCTTTAAAACGAAGACCACGGCTGCCAACTCTAAATCATGCGTAGGTTATCTCGCCTCATACTCTTTTAATTGCCGTGAGGCATATGCTATTACCCTACCTAACTTCATCAACACAGCACCAAGTCCTTGCAAAGAGGCATCCGTATAAATGTCATAATCTACACCCTCCTGAGGCAATACTAACACTGGAGCTGTTGTTAACCTTTTCTTTAACTCTTGAAAACAGTCCTCACAAACTTATGTCCATATAAAAGGAGTCTTCTGTTTGGTAAGAGCTGTCAATGGTTTAGCCAACTGGGCGAACCCTTCAACAAATCGTCTGTAGTAGCCTACCAGCCTAAGAAATCCGAAACTTGACCTCTTTTACTGTCCTCGGCCTTTGCCATTCAAGGATTGCTTTTATCTTGCTCGGATCTACTGAAATTCCTTCCTTCGATACTATATGGCCCAGAAATACCACTTGATCGAGCCAAAACTCACACTTCGAAAATTTAGCATACAACTGCCTTTCTCTCAACCGTTGCAACACTATTCTCAAATGTTCCTCATGCTCTTCTCCCGACTTAGAGTAAACCAGGATATCATCTATGAAAACCACTATAAATTGATCCAAACAATCATTAAATACCCGGTTCATCAAGTCCATAAAGACGGCTGGGGCATTAGTCAAACCAAACGGCATCACTATAAACTCATAATGCCCATACCTTGTACGAAAAGCAGTCTTAGCCACATCTTGCTCAGCCACTCTTACTTGATGGTACCCCGACCTCAAGTCAATCTTAGAGAACACTGCTGCTCCCTTCAACTGATCAAACAAATCATCTATTCGAGGTAGCGGGTACTTATTCTTCACTGTCACCTTGTTCAATTCTCTATAATCAATACACATCCGTAGTGATCCGTCTTTCTTCTTCACAAACAAAATTGGGGCTCCCCAGGGAGAATGACTCGGTCGGATAAAACCTTTATCTAAAAGTTCCTGGAGTTGTTTCTTTAATTCTTGCAGCTCTGCTGGGGCCATTCGATAAGGGGCTTTAGTTATAGGTGCTGTTCCTGGTGCAAGTTCAATACTAAACTCAACCTCCCTTTCCGGCGGCAAACCCGGTAAATCTTCCGGAAACACATCTAGAAATTCTCGAACTATCGGCACCCTCTCTTTCTCGACTGTGGAACATCACCACTTTGTACTACGTGAGCAATGTATCCAGAACACCTCATTCTCAACATCTTTCTCGCCTTTACACTACTAATCAACATACTCAATCGATGGCCCTCTCCGAAACTAAACTTATCTCCATTATCGAGATTAAATCTCGCTTTCTTTTTCCGACAATCAATTTCTACTCCGTTCCTCCCTAGGAAATCCATGCCCAAAATTACATCAAAGTCGGGCATATCGAAGACTATTAAGTCAACTACCAACTCTCGACCATGAATCACTACAGACTCTCCTATCAACATCTCTGAGTCAACACACTAACTCCATCATATCGAAGACTATTAAGTCAACTACCAACTCTCGACCATGAATCACTACAGACTCTCCTATCAACATCTCTTGAGTCAACACACTAACTCCATCAGGCAACTTTATCTTAATGGGCTGACTCACTTTAATGGGTTTCAAGCTTAATCTCTCTATCATTCCATGAGAAATAAAAGAATGCGTGGCTCCAGAATCAATCAAAGCATATAAAGAAACAACATGAAATAACAACTGACCTGCCATGTTGATGGACTGGCCTCGGCCACCCTCCCCGTGCCATCAGAACACCCTCCCCGGCATTCGTACTTCTAGGGATCGGAATCGGCAGTGGAAGGGGAGCTTTACAATCTCTCCACATATGCCCTGGCTGTCGACACTTGTAACACACATTCTGATCCCTCAAACACTCTCCTGGATGGTTCCTCCCACACTTAGCACAAGGGGGAAACCCTTCTGTCCTGGGCCTCTTAAACTGCCGATCTCTCCTATTCTTCCTGCTGAAACTTCTTCTTGGCCCTTACTTCCTTCTTTGTGACATCTACTCTCTCCCTCGTAAAGTGGTGGATGGCTCATTAGGTACTGTCAAAGCCAATCCTTCTGCAATATACTTGTTCACATAGATCTCTGCCCTTAAAGCCCGTGCTAGAGCTTCACTGTAGGTATGAGGGGGCTCGACTCCCGTCATTACATCTCGAGCAATATCCGATCTCAACCCTTGCACAAACTTGTCTCTCCTTAACTCCTGTATACACTATTCGGGTGCAAAACGAGCAAGGAGTTGAATCTTACGTAATACTCCTTCACCGTACTAGTCCCCCGCTTCAAGTGAATAAACTCTTGGACTTTCTCATGTACTCGATCTTCTGTCCGGTACTCGGCCTCAAACAGCCTTCTAAATTCCTCCCAAGTCATCGAGGCTATATCATGAGTCTCCTCCATTAATTCCCACCATATCCAAGCATCTCCCTTGAATAAGAAACTAGCATATCCGATCCTCTCTATCATTCGTGGGGAAACAATGCCGCCTATCCGCTCTACGGACTTAAACCATTCCTTCGCCTTCTGGGCGGGTCCCTTGTACCCTTAAATGTCAAGCGCTGATGCTGATTTACAAGCCCCTCAATCGGATCACCTCGAGTCTATACCGGGCCGAGGTACCGCCCTTCTCGCCTTGTCTCGGAGGCGGTACTCTATTGGAAGTCTCACCTTTCCCGAACAACTCTCCCCGACTCTCGCTAAAACCCTCCGTATTATAGCTCGAATCCTCGCCTCATCGAGGGTGGGGAGTCGATTCTGGGTGGGTTGGAGGATTCTCCTCATGCATCACACTCTTACCCTTCCTCCCGTTACTACGCCTCATCTACAAAACAACCATACTTGATCAATTCAAAAGAACACTTAAAGTAAGGAAAGAATTAACTCACACAAATGGCCATCTGGACGTCAGAGAGAAGAATGGCACATCACAAATCCCAAAATCTCGGCTCTGATACCAAAAATTTAATAGCCACTACTACTCAAAAGATTATAAGGAAATACATATAAATAAAATAAAGAAATTGGGCCCAAAATTTTCTTTTATTAAACATATATACATATTCTTTTCAAACATATACATTTTTACACAAAATATATAACGTATACAAAAGTCATCCAAAACATCAGGGACAATGTAACCACTCCTCCTCGAATGCCGACATCCATCCGACGGTGTCCTCACCTAGGTCTTGCAAAACATGGGAAAACAACGGGTGAGCACTAAAATAATGCCTCAAGTAAATCCTCTACTCATGTTATCCCCCGTAACTCTCTCTAATTCTTTCCTTACAACTCCCCGCTCAATATCTCTTTGGGTACGCTTTCTTTCCTTTCTTTCTTTCTTTCTCTTAGAAACTCTTTTCTCATAAATCTTTCATAAATCACGACCTCATCTCACCGGGGGCACGACCGGGACTCACTCCCGCTCTACGTGACCTCTATTCACTCTAGCCGATCGGACTCAGTTATGCATGGATTCGGAACCCTTGGCCATGTGAGTATAATCTCTCTCTCGGTACTGGTATAGCCCTCATCCGCATGCACTCTCACGGGCTACAACACTTCTCTATCTGATACTCATGCCGCGCTCTCAATGCGGCGTACATGCGGGAATACTCTACCCATTACTCACGGGTTCCCCATCGCACAACCTACTCTATTCTCTTTCTCTTAACTCTTAAGGAACTTATAATCACATTCTATACTAAATCTCAAGCTACTTCTCAAGTGTATAAACAAAGGTGTAGAGCTAGCTCATGCTCCCTAATGCACTAATGAAATGCCATCTACAAGATTTCCTCAAAACCGCTATTCTGCACAGGTCACACTAAAACGACCATAACTTATGCTATACACCTCGGATTACTACGGTTCTGGTCCAGTTTCAAAGCTTAGAAACAGGGCTACATCTTCTCTGTTTTGGTATCAGCCCAGTTCGAACCATAAGATACTCAAAAATTACTTAGAAAGTTACGGCAGTGACAGGGCAGATTCACTTAGGCATTTCCTCAAACATCTCATGTGCATATAAACACCCTACGAAAATTACTACTAAACTTCATTCCCTAGCCATCCAAATTGGGAGAAAAACTCCCTCAAATACACATAATCCCTGTCAAGAAAAGCACTCCCAAAAACTTCACACAACATCTCTCAAACTTCATCTCAAACTCCATTCTCAATACACATTAAAACACTTCTCATACATGGAATCTATCCAACAACTACAAAAATAGCTACTCATCTCATTTCAATTTTCTCATTAATCATACTACATACTGATCATGCATACATCTCTACACAAAAAGCTTGTTTAAAACTCAAATTGGTTGGATTTACTTACCTTGTGCAAAGATGGCTTCTTTAGCACTTTTCCTTCCCTTTGAGGACTTGTCTCTTCTCTACAACTCAAAACAACCACAAGGACAGCAACAACACAATAAGACTTCACTATAAATACAAGAAAACTCACATCTAAAGTATGAATTCTTACCTTAGAAAGCTTTAGATGAAATCTCTACTCAAAACCCCTCTTAAAACCCTTAGAACTCTTGAAAAATTGGGTGGAGAAATTGAGAGAATATGGGCAAATGGAAGAGGTGGTGGAATGAAGATGAATAAAGGCTTTCTCTACACTTTACTCTTTTTAGTTCATATTATAAGCTTCATTTCCCATTTTGCCCTTGTCCTTTCTTGAAAATTCCATCTATATCCTTTGATTCTTTACAACTACACTCCCATCCAAACACAATCTCTACTAAATTTCCTTTCATTTTACTCCCCACTTTTCCTACTAATTAGGGGTAGAATGGTCATTGTGTCCCAAAAGAAGAATTCTCTAGAAAACTCAAGAATCTTTGTCCTAGGCTCGTCGCCGGCGAAGCATTTTTTCGTCGCCTCGCGAAATAGGGCAGAACCTACCCATAGCAATCTTCCTCCTCCGCCGCGGCGAAGTTCGTTCTGCCAAGATTGAATTTTCAACTTCACCAAAACTCAACCTATTTTCAAGGCAACAATTCAACCAACTCAACATGCAAACTCAATTTAAGTTGAAACAATAAACTTTTAGCTAATACGACAAATCTTAAATACGTACCTCAAGTGGGATATTACACTCAAGATGCTTATGCATGCTTCTGCATATAGTTAGCAGAATTGTACAAATTAACACTGCAATGTTAATGCTTACTACCAGCATTCATTTCATCATACCACAAACATCATCAGCAAAAAAAACTCTGGGAGTTTAACATACAAATGGATTCTTCCGATTCTTCCGCATACAAAGGTTAGCAGAATTTTACATTGCTTTAGAGAATTAAGATGATCCTGGACTACTATTAACTTTAACCTCTAAATGTGGAATCTCAACAACACAAAGTTTGTGTTTCAAATCCTGGAACTGATTAATAGAAAGTGCTTTTGTCAGAATATTAGCAATTTGAAGCTTGGTGGGAACATATTGCACAATAACCTTTTTGGCAAGAACTTGATCACGTATGTAGTGAGTATCAATCTCAATATGTTTTGTTCTTGCGTGAAAAACTGGGTTTGATGCCAAAGCTCCAGCACTCACATTGTCACACCAAATGACAGGACAAGTGTTTAAAGACGCCCCTATTTCAGTGAATAAACTGTCCAACCAGGCCAATTCAGTTGCTGTTTGGGCTAGTGCTCTATAGTCACCAGAGATGATAATGCCACTACTTTTTTGCTTACGAACTCCATTGAACCAGATTAGGACCTAGGTACACACAATATCCACTAGTAGACCGTCAATCATCTAAATTACCTCCCCAATCTGCATCGGTATAACATTCAATATTAAAAGAGGCTGTTGGTCTAAACAGCAAACCATGGAATTGAGTACCTTTAAGATACCTTAGAACTCTCTTACACGCCTGCCATTGTAACTCAGTGGGGGCCTGAAGGTACTGACTAAGTTTATTTACTATAAAACTAATATCAGGCCTGGTTAAGTTTACATATTGTAGAGCTCCAATAGTACTTCTATAGAGACTTGGGTCTTTAAGCAACTCACTATTGGCTGCAAATAGTTTGGTTCCTGCTGCCATAGGAGTAAAGGTGCATGTGCCTCTTGCATCTTGGTTTTGACAAGCAAATCATGGACATATTTAGTTTGTTTTAAGTGCACTCCATAGCTGACCTGGTTGCTTCTAAGCCCAAAAATATATGACAAATTTCCCCCAAGAGTTTTCAAGGCAAATTGGTCGTTTAAATCATGAACAAGCTGCTGAATTTTAGATGGACTGGAACCAGTTATTAATATGTTTTCCACATATATGAGAACATATAAAGTTTCAGAGTTGTCCTTGAGAATGAACAAGCGGAATCAGATACTGAATTCTGAAATCCCTTGTGAACCAACGCTTGTTCGGGGCTTTGTCAAACCAGCTCGTGGGGCTTGTTTAAGACCATAGAGAGCCTTGTTAAGTTTACAAACATGTGAAGACAAGTGAGGAACCTCAAATCCTTCTGGTTGTCTCATATAGACGGTTTCATTCAAATGACCATTAAGGAAGGCATTGTTCACATCCACTTGCTGGATATCCCAACCATAAGTGACAGCCAATGTGAAAATGATTCGAATTGTTGCTGGTTTGACAACGGGGCTGAAAGTTTCAAAATAATCTAAGCCAGGAGTTTGTTGAAATCCTTTAGCAACTAATCTAGGCTTATACTGCTGGAGAGATCCATCAGCATGAAACTTAACTTGAAACACCCACTTATTACCAACTATGTTCATATCAAAAGTTCGAGGAATTAGACTCCAAGTTTCATTCCTAATAAGAGCATCAAACTCATCCTGCATGGCCTTTTTCCACTCATCACAAGCAAGAGCTTCACTCACTATACCAGTTCAGTTTAACAGTGAAGACTTGACCAGTAAGGGCGCTTGAGACTGAGTTGCCAGTTTGAGACTTGGTGACTGTGGTGGATGTATTAGGGTTTAGAGACTGGTTTGTAGGTGTAAATTCAGAGGCTGTAGTTACTGGAACATATTCTAGTGCAGGTGATGTTGAGTTTCTAATTTTCAATCTGGTGTGAGTATTGGTTATAAGGGACTGGTTTGTGGGGTGATTATGGTTATCAGAAGCAACAAGAGCAGGTATTTCATTTATTGAAATAGGGTCCGATGGAATGGGTAAAGACCTCAGGGTAAGGCTAGTTGAGGGTAAATTACTAGTTTTAGATCTGGTGAGCATAGTGTTAGTGTATATTAGTGTATGCCCTAGAAACCATTCGTGTTGTCGGTTTCAGAGCATTTTGTCTTGTATCTATATATATCATAAATAATAGAAGAAAGAGTTCTTCAATTCATATATGTAAATTGCTTCCTTTATTCACTCATGCATTTAAAATAAAGTATGTATATGAATTGTCCAGATGATTCATTTAATAGGTAAATGAATTATCGAAAAGGGTTCTCACGGAAGCAATATAAATTTGGGCAACTATATTGTACAAGAGGGCATACCGGATGCTTCCAAAGATATCATGAGTTGATATAAGTACGGATGACGATGATAGTCATGTCACTAGGGCATTGGTATGGATTAACGTTGGTGAACTGCTTTTTGAACGTGACCGAATAACGACAAATCACTTGGAAAAGCATGTAGTCAATGATTTATCGCTTGGTTATATCAGGCACGATGTAGTCCTTTGACCGAGACATTGTAGTCGGATCCGATATGGATGCGTATGGTTCATACGGTGTATAAGTACGAGACTAATCATGTTTCGCATAATAAAGCCTATTTGGTCATGCGTTGTTCATATGCGGAAACGAACGATGGTCAAGAGGGGATCCATTGACTCAAAATATAGGATCGGAGTACCGCCGACTTCATCCGATTCGAAGTTCCTAGACGAACATCGATAAATGTCGAAAACCTGAATCTCCGCCGTAGTCTATTATTAGTCATACAAAAGTAAGTTTGTGATGACAAGTTCCTACATATTGATCGACAATTCTAGGTAGAAGATCGAGTTTAGGATTTTGACGCTCCATGAATCCATACTGATTAGGATATCTCAATGGAGGGACTTTACCCGCATGGTACGTATGATCTGAATGGGTTCGATGAAGTATTTCTTCATCGTGGTTTAGGGACTATGGCACATTGCTAGATGTTTACCATAGTCGCTGGGCCTCCTGGACAGTTTCCTGATTCATCCAGAACCGGCTCACGGCTAATCCACTGTGGACCTACATGGTCACACCAATAGCCTTGGGAAGTTAGAGAAGGATGAGAGAGAGAAATGATTATCCGAAGAGGGCTAGCACCTTCCGAGGGTAATAACGGGATTTCTATAGTAATAGTTACATAGAAAACAATTTGTGACATTTTAAGGGTTAAAATGGTCAAGCAATAATTAATTATATTTAATTATTATATCTTAAAGTGTTAAGATTAATGAGATGAACAAAAATAACCTTTTAATAATTAAAGGGTAAAAAGGGTAAATTTATGGGTTGTTAATGTAAACTAGTTTAGTTTACATGGGCCCTTGAATAATATTGATTATTCAAAGGGTAGCATATTAAATTCGTGGGGTCCCTTTATAAAATAAGATTTTATTGGGCTTGGAAGTGAAAAATAAATAATTGCAAAATAGCCCAAGTATATATAAGTGCAAAAGGTTGCATTTTTGTTCATTATTCACTTGTTCACTCAAACACAAACTAAAAGCTCTCTCCCTAGCCAAGGCCACTTAATCCTCTCAAGGTGGTGTTAAAGTGTGGAGGTTTCATCCTTTTGAAGCTAATCTTCATCAATCCAAAGCAAAGGAGTAGGTATAATCTCATATCCAAACTTTGCATGTAAACCGTTTTTTTTAATCCATGCTTTCATGCTTTCATTCTCCATCT
The DNA here is from genome assembly GCA_026229545.1 of Pistacia atlantica. Taxonomy (NCBI): domain Eukaryota; kingdom Viridiplantae; phylum Streptophyta; class Magnoliopsida; order Sapindales; family Anacardiaceae; genus Pistacia; species Pistacia atlantica. The sequence continues at coordinate 23,039,900 of CM047901.1, read as the reverse complement.
CCACCACTCTTCATGCATGCTGAATCTTTCAAATGGTATCAGAGCTAAAAGCTCCTTGCATGTCAAATTTATAAGCAAAAATGACATTTTCCAAGTGTTCTTGTGTTAATCATGTATGAAAGTGACATGCATGTTCTTGTTTTGGCCTAGTAATATGATAATGAAATGTTTATTATTTTTTCTTTGGAAGTAGATTCGGCCATAACATAAAATGTATAAAGATGTTTTTAATTTTTTAATTTGAAGCATGCAAGAATCATTATATGTTTAATTTATAAATATATATATTTTATGGTGACAAAAGTGTTATGCATGCCTTGATAAGTGCATAGAATACTTCTTGCTAGATTCGGCCATGCATGTTCTTTGTTCATTTGATTCTTGTTTTAATAAATAAGTTTGTAATGTGTTTTGGAAGTTGTTCCATAAAGGGTCGAAATGTATGCTTGGATGATGGTTGTTGCATGATGATTTATTTAGAAAAATGTTCATGCATGTTCATTTCCATGACTTTGATTAAATGATTTATGCTTTGACATGCTAAAAGTGTTATCCTTTAATTTGATTAAAGTATATTTTTTGCATGAAGTGTATGCAAATGTTGCAAGTGTTTAGTGGTGGAATTTGATGTTAGCATAAAGTTATGGATTATTCATTCATATGATGAATTATGATATTATATATGATTGTGGTAAATTTAATGTAGGATGTTTAATTTGATTAAATTATCTTATAATGCATCATTGCATGGCATAAATTATTATATTTTTGAAATGTAATAATTTGGTTGTTTGAATGGTTTCAAAAATGATGATGCAAGATGGCATGATTGTCTTTGAAAAGATAAATATGTCATAAAAAATATTACTTTAGTTAAAAGTAACTTGTGTCATAGAATGATTACTCTTGGAGTAATAAAACCCACTTATCTATGCCATGCATGACTTTTGTGAAAAGTATTGAAATGATGCTAACAATTAAATAGTATATCTTTGGGTGGAATATGACAAAAGTGTTTGTGTAATGATTCCTATAAAATGTGTAATTGTTGCATGGCCCAAAGTTATAATTAAATTACCACATGAATATATATATAATATCTATTAATATATGAGATATATTTATATATTTATATTCATGCCTTTAAATAATTGTTTATTATATTTGGTATGAATGTTTAATATTTATTTATGTGATGAATGAATATTAGATTAGAGGGTTGATCATGGGCGCCATTTGGTTTTCAAAATATTCAAAAGTATTTGTAATATTCTTTTATTAAATGGCTTGTAATAATTAAATTTTATTTATTTATTTTAATCGGGCCTCGCGTGCCTAAGATCCAATATGTAATGGAATCGCTAGACGAGAACCGAAGAGCATCCGGATGACGATCCAATCAAGATATAGTATTAGGGTAAATAGTTTGCCTTTAGGATGTATTTTCGAAAAGCCCCATGGTCAACCCACATGCTTTAATTTATGCATATATGTGATATGTATGAATTGTTAATTAAACATGGCATGCTAAAATGAATTAACTAAAGGTTAAACCTAAATCTCCCCAATTTAAAAATTATTAAATCCAAGTCTCCCATTGTGGGATAACCTAAATTCTTTGATATAAATTTTAATATCCCAAGATTTCTATTATGTGAGGGATACAATCTTTATATCATAGAATTAAGTTGATCTTGTTCTTGGATGGATATTTTCACCTTGACCAAGAATTCTATTATGTGAGGACATGATGAAAATGTCATCCTAAGAAAGCACAATGGTTCGGATTTAACTAGCCTAGGGTACCAAGAATTCTATTATGTGAGGTATCCGAAGCTAGGACAAGGAATATGAATCAAACCTTATATAGTGATATAAAAGGAAAAGAGTTTCCTACTTATTAGACTTAATTAACCAAGAATTCTATTATGTGAGGTTAATTGAATTTGATAAGAAATTGATTCCCCACTAAGAAATTTAATCCAACGAAAATTTCCTGATCCTATTTAAGGGAGTATAGGACTCGAATAAAATAGTGGGAGCTAATTTGATTATGCATTAAAAGGTTTAAAAGATTACAAGACACTAATAAAATTACTTTTCTTTGCGCTTTCATCTTTGTGATAAATAATCGAAAAAAATGGCCAACAATGTTCTCCTAAGGATAATGGACAATAACATGTTAACCGGACCCAACCTAAAAGATTGGCTAAGAAATCTTAGAATTGTTCTAGATTTTGAAAGAATTGCTTATGTCCTCGAAGCACCTCTTCCACTTGATATTGGACCGGGATGCTCCACAAGCCGAGCTTGATGCTCTTGAAAAGTGGAGAGAGGATAGTAGGAGGGCTAAAAATTACATGTTAGCCTCCATGAATAGAGAACTTCAAACTAAGCATGAAGAGGTTTCAAATGCTTATGATATCCTCATAGCTCTACAAGAGTTGTATAGCGAAAATCCAAGAGTGGTTGAGTATGAATTGTGTGCATCCCTCTTTAGCATGAAGTTGAGGGAAGGGGAACCTCCAGCTGATCATACTCTTAAAATGATCAATGGATTAGATCGACTGGATGGATATGGGGTGGTCATGCCGGATCGCCTCAAAGTGAATTTGATTCTACAATCCCTTCCTCCAAGTTATAAACCGTTTATAACTAACTACAATCTCAATAGGATTGAGAGAAACCTCTCAATCGCTAAATGAGCTTAAAGAATTTCACGCATAATGTGAAAGTGGAAGGGACATGAGGATGTTTTTGCCGCCTCTACTAGCAGGGCCAATAAAAAGCCCAAAGTGCTACCAAAGAGAGGTCCAAAAGTTGGACCCAAGAATAAAAGCTTCAAGAAGCCAGCGGCAAAGGCAGAGAAGGCCGATGCAAAAGGAAAATGTTTCCACCTGTGGGAAAAGATGGACATTGGAAGAGGAACGTCCCTCAATACCTAAACAATCAAGAAAGGCAAAGGAAAAGGTGTATGAACCAATGTCTTATGATTGAATATGAATTAAGTGTTAATTCAGATAGTCATTCCCTGGATATTAGATTCAGCAAGAACATCTCATGTTTGTATGTCTTTGCAGTACTTCGTAATAGTTCCGAGGTGACAAAGGGCGAGATCATTTTGAGGATGGCAAATGGGGCACGAGTTGCATGAGGCCATGGGGACTTGCTCACTAAGACTACCTTCAGACATGTTTTGAATTTGTTTAAAGTATTGTACTTTGAAAAGGCCACAAGAAACATCATTTCTATTTCGCTTTGTGTAAGGCAAAGTTATTATGTACTTTTAATGGAAATGAATGTTCAATACATTTTGGAAATGTTTTAGTTGGTAAAGTCATGAATACAAATGGTTTGTATGTCTTAGAATTGAATGACTATGCTTCAATCAATACCATTTCTAATAAAAGAACTCGATCCGAATCAAATCCTAAAATTCTATGGCATCATAGATTGGGTCATATAGAGAGAAGATTAATACACTTGGAGAAAGTGGGATCCTAAACTCATTGGGTTCTGAACCCTATCCAACCTCCCGTGAATCATGTCTCCAAGGAAAGATGACCAAGTCTCCCTTTAAGAGTAAAGGAGAGCGAGCTAAAGAACTTTTAGAACTCATACATACAGATGTGTGTGGACCATTTAGTACTTTAGCTGTGGGAGGATTTGAATATTTCATTACCTTTACGTATGATATGTCACGATATGGGTATTTGTATTTAATGAAATGCAAATCAATCCTTTGAAAAATTCAGAGAATTCAAGAATGAAGTAGAAAATCAAACCGGAAAGAGTATTAAAATACTACGATCGATCGTGGGGGTGAATACTTGAGTACGTAGTTTCAAGAGTTCTTAAAAGAAAATGGGATCATCTCACAATTGACTCCTCCTTATACACCCCACCTTAATGGAGTGTCGAAGGAGAAATCGTACCTTATTGGATATGGTACGATCGATGGTGAGTTTTACTGACTTACCAATGTCTCTGGGGGTACGCCTCCAGATCACTGCACATCCTTAATAGGGTCCCTGCCTAAAACCTCTCCCAAAAACACCGTATGAGATATGGTATGGAAAACGCCCAAGTCTCAATTATATGAAGATTTGGGGCTGCCCACCTTATGTTAAATTGGTTAAACTGATAAGCCGGATGTTAAATCCGAGAAGGGTTTGCCTTCATTGGATATCCTAAAGATAGTTTAGGATATTGCTTTTACTTCCCAAGTGATCAAAGAGTTTGGATCAAGAGAAATGCGCGCTTCCTCGAGAATGAGTTCTTGGAGGAAGGCGGCGTTGAAGAAATATTGAACTCAAGGAAGAGTTTGAAGAGCCAAGAACCGAGATTGTCAAGATGGAACGTCCCACTCGCCGAACCTCAGTATACTATGGTTCCAAAGATTTAAAGTCTTCTAGAATGTCGAAACCTCCAGAGAGATATGGGTTCCTACATGAGCAAGATTTTGAATCTTACTTAGTGGGAGTAGATGATCATGGTGATGATCCTGTTGCTACGAAGAAGCAACATCGATGAGATTCAGAAAATGGCTGGAAGCGATGGATTCTGAGATAGAATCAATGCATGCCAATCAAGTATGGTCGTCAGGATCCACCCGAGGGAATAATTCCTATAGGTTGTAAATGGGTCTACAAGAGAAAAGTTGGCAAGGATGGGGAGGTAGAGACCTTCAAAGCTCGACTGGTGGCGAAAGGTTATACTCAAACAAGGATTGGATTATGAGGAAACCTTCGCCCGTAGCTATGATTAAATCCATCCGTATAATGCTAGCCATCGCAAAGATACCATGATTATGAAATTTGGCGATGGATGTCAAAACAAATTTCTCAATGGGTTTATTGAGGAAAACATCTATATGGAACAACCGATAGGTTTTGTATCCTCTCTGAAAGACATAAGGTATGCAAATTGCATCGATCCATTTATGGATTGAAGCAAGCTTCAAGAAGTGGAACATTCGATTTGGACGACATAATCAAATCGCTTGGTTTTGTCAAGAATCCGGATGAGCCTTGTGTATACAAATGGGTTAAAGATCATGCCATCACGTTTCTCATATTATATGTAGATGACATACTTTTGATGGGAAATGATATAGGCATGATGACAGAGGTTAAGGTTTGGTTGTCCAAAACCTTCTCGATGAAAGACTTAGAGAAGCGACATATGTCCTTGGCATTCGTGTCTATAGAGATAGAACGAAAAGGGTAATTGGATTATCCCAAAAATTGTACATAGAGAAAATGCTAAAAAGATTTAGCATGGAGAACTCTAAGAGAGGTCTTTTGCCCTTCACTCATGGTCTTCATCTTTCTAAGGAGATGGGTCCAAAGACCGATGAAGAGCGACAGCGGATGCGTAATGTGCCTTATGCGTCTGCCGTAGGTAGCTTAATGTACGCAATGCTTTGTACAAGACCTGATATAGCTTATGCTGTAAGTGTTACGAGCAGATATCACCAAACCTGTGGGAGAAACATTGGTCGTTGTAAAATCGATCCTTAAGTACTTGAGAAGAACTAAGGATCTAGTTCTGAGTTATGGATGTTCCGAGTTAAACATTCAAGGATACTCGATTCGATTTCCAATCAGATATTGATGATAGAAAGTCTACGCTGGGTACATTTTTTATATGTAATGGAGGTGCGTTAGTTGGAAAAGTTCCAAACAAACAACCACAAATTGACTCCACTACGTAAGCCGAATACATTGTCGCCTTCTAAGCAACAAGAGGTCGCTTTGGATGCGAAAGTTCGTAATTGAACTTGGTGTGGTTCCAACATGGCTTACCCGATAAGCATGTTCTGTGGACAATACCGGAGCTATTGCATGCAAAGGAAAGGAACCAAGGGCACACCAAAAATCCAAACACATTCAAAGCGTAAGTATCACATTTTGAGAGAATTCGTTGAGCCGGAGAGATTTTGATTCAAGACTCCTTCAAAGAGTAAAATGTACTGATCCACCGACTAAGGCGATGACACGAAGCAATTGGACCATCATCTTGAGAAGATGGGTATGAGATACAACATCGAATGGCTTTAGTGCAAGTGGGAGTTTGTTAGTGTATATTAGTATGCCCTAGAAACCATTCGTGTTGCTTCGTGAGCATTTTGTCTTGTATCTATATATATCATAAATAATAAGAAAGAGTTCTTCAATTCATATATGTAAATTGCTTCCTTTATTCACATGCATTTAAAATAAAGTATGTATATGAATTGTCCAGATGATTCATTTAATAGGTAAATGAATTATCGAAAAGGGTTCTCACTAAGCAATATAAATTTGGGCAACTATATTGTACAAGAGGGCATACCGATGCTTCCAAAGATATCATGAGTTGATATAAGTACGATGACGATGATAGTCATGTCACTAGGGCATTGGTATGGATTAACGGTTGGTGAACTGCTTTTTGAACGTGACCGAATAACGACAAATCACTTGGAAAAGCATGTAGTCAATGATTTATCGCTTGGTTATATCAAGGCACGATGTAGTCCTTTGACCTCGAGACATTGTAGTCGGATCCGATATGGATGCGTATGGTTCATACGGTGTATAAGTACGAGACTAATCATGTTTCGCATAATAAAGCCTATTTGGTCATGCGTTGTTCATATGCGGAAACGAACGATGGTCAATAGGGGATCCATTGACTAAAATATAGGATCGGGAGTACCGCCGACTTCATCCGATTCGAAGTTCCTAGACGAACATCGATAAATGTCGGAAAATGAATCTCGCCGTAGTCTATTATTAGTCATACAAAAGTAAGTTTGTGATGACAAGTTCCTACATATTGATCGACAACCCGGTAGAAGATCGAGTTTAGGATTTTGACGCTCCATGAATCCATACTCGATTAGGATATCTCAATGGAGGGACTTTACCGCATGGTACGATGATCTGAAATGGGTTCGAGAAGTATTTCTTCATCGTGGTTTAGGACTATGGCACATTGCTAGATGTTTACCATAGTCGCTGGGCCTCCTGGACAGTTTCCTGATTCATCCAGAACCGGCTCACGGCTAATCCACGGTGGACCTACATGGTCACACCAATAGCCTTGGGAAGTTAGAGAAGGATGAGAGAGAGAAATGATTATCCGAAGAGGGCTAGCACCTTCCGAGGGTAATAACGGGATTTCTATAGTAATAGTTACATAGAAAATAATTTGTGACATTTTAAGGGTTAAAATGGTCAAGCAATAATTAATTATATTTAATTATTATATCTTAAAGTGTTAAGATTAATGAGATGAACAAAAATAACCTTTTAATAATTAAAGGGTAAAAAGGGTAAATTTATGGGTTGTTAATGTAAACTAGTTTAGTTTACATGGGCCCTTGAATAATATTGATTATTCAAAGGGTAGCATATTAAATTCGTGGGTTCCCTTTATAAAATAAGATTTTATTGGGCTTGGAAGTGAAAAATAAATAATTGCAAAATAGCCCAAGTATATATATAAGTGCAAAAGGTTGCATTTTTGTTCATTATTCACTTGTTCACTCAAACACAAACTAAAAGCTCTCTCCCTAGCCAAGGCCACTCTAATCCTCTCAAGGTGGTGTTAAAGTGTGGAGGTTTCATCCTTTTGAAGCTAATCTTCATCAATCCAAAGCAAAGGAGTAGGTATAATCTCATATCCAAACTTTGCATGTAAACCGTTTTTTTAATCCATGCTTTCATGCTTTCATTCTCCATCTCCACCACTCTTCATGCATGCTGAATCTTTCACATAGGATGTGTATTAGTGGTCAGAGACTGGTTAGTAGACTGATTATGAGGGGCTGATGAAAAAGATTCAGGTGCATAGGTAGGAATTTCAGATTGAAGACACTGTGATGGAGTTAAGTCAACAACAAGAGAGTGATTAGTGTGTTTCTGAGCTGATTGTGTAAAATCTGAAGGTATAAAAGGTTTTTTGAATTGTGGAATTGGGAAGATGATAGTAACATAGATCCATTTCTAATAGAAATGTATGTGGAGTAGAAGATGGAATGGAAGTAGGTAATGAGGAAGTATAAGTATCAGGGTTGTTAGATGGAGATTTTGAAGTTGAGGTACTGATTCTAGAGGATGGTTTAGGAATACATGGATTGTGTATAGATTTATTAATGTCCTGAAATAAGGAACTAGGAGTTGACTTGTTAGTAGTGAGAGAAGGATTAGGAACCGAACAGTCCACTGTAGAGGAGACTTTGCTGGTTGTACCATTAGAAAAGGGAATAGAAACAAAAAGGAAAAAAGTAGAAGAACTATGAGGGACTACTGCTTTGAGTGAAGGAGAACAGGAACTGGACAAATGTTGACTAAAACCAGTAGCAAAAGGGAACTCTTGTTCATTGAATTGAACATTAGGAGTAATGACAGTTTTTCCCTCTAAACTAAGACATTTGTACCCCTTATGACTTAAACTATAACCCAGAAAACACAAATAGAAAAATGAAAATTCAACTGTGGTTTATGAAAATCTCTCAAGAATGGAAAACAGGCACAACCAAAAATTTTTAACTCAGAATAAACAGGAAACCTATTGTAAAGAACCTGATATGGTGATACTAAATCCAAAATTGAGCTAGGCATTCTATTAATAAGAAATACAACAGTATCAAATGCACACCACCAAAAATGTAAAGGCATGATGCAATGGGCTAGTGGTTAGACCTGCTTTCAGCTATATGTCTATGCTTCCTTTCACTTCTCCCATTTTGTTGGTGTACATAGGCACAAGAATGCCCAAGCTGGATCCCAACAGTGGTAAGATAAGGAATTAGACCCCTAACTCTCCTTCTTGGTCAGACTGTAAGATTTTGATTTATAACCAAGTTGTCTCTCAACTGAATGGTGAAATTTGATGAAAGTGGACTGAATTTCAGCCTTAGTTCTTGTGGGAACATCCAGTGAACCCTACCGTAATCATCAATGAAATGAATGTAATATTTGAAGCCTTCTAAGGAAGCTACTAGTGTTGGTCCCCAAATGTCACTATGAACTATTTCAAGTGGCTGTGAAGCTCTAGAGGTTGAACTAGGAAAGTGATTTCTATGTAGTTTTCCTAATTTACATGCATATCAAAAACCTAATGAAGAGACTAGTTCTGAAGGTCTTGGATGAATGTTAGGTAAGATTTTGCTTAATACATCAGCATGTGGGTGGCCTAAACGATTATGCCAAAGGGACAATGCATTGTTCCTAGTATTACTAGCCTGAAAAACTATAGAATGATTTGTTATAGGGTGATGGTGGTATGTGTCATTATCTTTCAACATAGATGTAGAATTTGCATCAGCATCAACCACAGAAGTAATATGCAAAACAGAATCAGAATTTTCATTATCATTCAACATAGAAGCAGGATTTGCATTAACATCAAGCATAGAATTTTCATTATCTTTCAACATAGATGTAAAATTTGCATCAGCATCAACCACAGAAGTAGTAATATGCAAAACAATCGAATCGCTTTGTTCGACTAGAATCATTATTATCAAAAATTCTGCCTGAACTATCAACCAAGTCAGAAATAGCAGCAGTAGAAACAAACATACCAGACTTAGAATTAACAAGATGTAAATTAACAGGATGTAAACCAGAGTGTTCCAAACATTGAGTTTTATTAATGAAATCAAAGCGATAATCGTTGCATATGAGATAGGACTTTGAGTGCTACAAAGTAATTGTAGATCTTGCATCCTATGATTGTTATTAACTACAACATTCATGGGACTACTAATCAGTATATTACACTTGGCAGTTTCATCTTGAAAGTTATTCAGAGAACTAATAGACTGGGGCAACCTATGACTATACTGACTATCAGTACCTACTGACTTATTTGAAGACAAAGTATTACAAAACTTAGAACTCAAAGCAGTTAACTTTTCTAGACCACCAGAAGGGTAACCAGAGGAGAAGCAAGAAGGTATGTGCAATTGGTACAGATCAGCCTTAAGTCCTCCCTACAATAACACTGCCTTGGTAGCCTTGTCCTTAACAACACAACAATCAGAGTCAAATTCCACAGTTACTTGATTGTCTTTAGTGAATCTAGAAATACTAAGGAGATTTTTAGTTATTTTAGGAACACACAACACATTGCGCAAATGTAAACACTTAGAATGAAATGAATTGGGAAATAAAGTGGAACCTATATGAGATATATGAAGAGACTCACCGTTACCAACTTGTAGTTGCTCAACTCCATCATAGGGTCTCATTGGAAATTAGTTGAGTAGGATCAGAGTGACATGGTCGAGTCTCCCGAATCCATGTACCAGCTGGATCAACAAGAGCAGAATCCGGGACAAGCCATGTGTGTTTGAGGATAATGGTTTGAGGAAGGTACTTGGTTAGACACAAGTAAAGCTTGGTTATGAGCATTTTGGTAGGAACTTTGCTGACTAGGGACATGAAACCCTTGTTGTTGATGAGTAAAAAATGGTTTGCCTTGCAGATTAGTGTGCTGTTGTTGACTATGTAAGTTGGAATTTATAGTTGATTGAGATGGTGAATCATAAGATCCATTAGTGGGACCAATAACATGCTGACTTCCAAAGTGAGGACTATATGGACTGCCAGTATGATAATGCTGCTGATTTCCAAACTGAGGTTTATAAAATCCATTGTGAAAAGCTAGACCAGAACCACCTTGTCCTGACATGTTACTTTGAGGAGGTACACCAAAGTAAGTGGAGTTGTAATGGTGATAACAAGAGTCAGATGGCCAATTTTGCTACAAATTTGACAAATAGGCTTGCCTCTCGCCATTGTTTCTTCCCCTGCCTCTCCCAAATACAGGTATGTATGAAGAGTAATAATGACTTGAATTTCCACCAAAATTTCCAAAGTTTGATCCAGGATCATTCGAACTAAACTGAGGATAACTCTGAGAACCTATGGGAGGATGAGGTAAGCCTTGCAGTTGAGGCTGACTATGTGTGACCAAACTAGAAGTATCAGTAGGTGCAGAGGAAACCTTAGCATTGATAGGTAACGAATTTTGACCAGGTAAACCATTTGAATTCTCAAGAGAAGCAACATTAACCGAACCTCCATGAAACTCTATAGAGTTAAACCTATCAAGCCGCAGCTCATATTTTTGCAACAAAAACTGAACCTCTTCCAAAATGATCGGATCAACCTTAGACTCTACCCTGGAGGTCAGATTGACAACAACAACGTCATATTCTGGACCTAAACCATCTAAAATATGTTGAAGAATATCTTCATCTGAGACCACTTGACCACTCGCAGACAGGCTTTTAGCAATGCCTTTCATTTTCTTAACATACTCATGAATATTCAAATTGCCTTTTTGAGTTATCTGAAGCAAATTCTTCAAATGTAAGGCTCTGGCCTTTGACTCAGTTACAAACTTAGCTTCTAGCTTAAACCATACTTCAGACGCAAACTGACATTTTGCAACAAGAGTGAACATGCACTCTAAAATTAAGTGAGCCAAGTGACAAGGAACTTGTCAGTTCGTTTCAAGTTCACATAAGCTGGATTCAACTTTTCTTTAGCTAGGGTTTCAGATTCTTTATTATCACTCAACTCGATTGAACAAGAAACAGAGCTAATAAAGGGAGCTGGACAGGGAATTAAACCTATCAAATGTTCTTCGAGTTCATGAGCTCCTACAACGAAGAGGACTTGCGATCGCTGTTCCAGGTAGTTATCAGCTGTAGCTATCTCGTCCGCTTAGGAGTAAGCTGACATCAAGAAGGCTTGACGAAAAAATTCCCCGAGAGTCCGAGGACTAGCTAAAACATTTTACGCGCTTTTCTCCATTGAAGTTGAGAAGGAAGAACAAAATCAATTGCTCAGATCGTTGCCGTCGACGCTTGTCTCAGGCTCTGATACCATGAGAAACTAAAAAACTAAAGAAAGAAATTGAAGAAATGCGTGAACCTTTTTCTCATTAATTTCAGAGAGAGAGACACATTTGTTTATATATGACAGGCTATTCGCAAGTGTACGAAATCGTGCAAGTAGTAAAACTCGAGTAAACAAGTGTCGAATCCCAAGGGAACTACCTACCAAGTACCAAACTATTATATTCTATTGCTATTTAATTAAATTGAAGTTTAAGAATGATTTTGATGAAAAAGTAAATAAACTAACCACTAAAAATTTAGTACTGAATGAAAGTAAAACTTGTAAACACTTTGAAGTAAAAATCAATATGACTAAAACCTAGGCATAGATTTCACACCAATTTAATCCTATACATTGACTTTGTTGTTAACCTAATCGAGTGTATTCTAAAAAGCCAAATCCCCTATTATTCCACTAACTCTCTCGAGCAATTAGCAAATTAACCCTTAAACAACAACCCAAGATATCTCTAAATTGGATTTAGAGCTAAGAGATCATTAAGCTCTATGGAATTTACCGAGCCTCACAGATCATGGTACCTATCTCTAGTCGCTTCAATCTATGGTTTTATTACCTAAGACAAATCAGGTTTCATCTCTCGATCTCAACCTAACCCTTGAAATCATTCAACCCTCGGCCCTTGAGAATTGAAAGCATTATGCATAGTAATAAAACTTAGAATTATAAACTCAATAAGGATGAACAACCATTCAAGTCAACATATATTCATAAATCGGGCCTACATCTTAGCCCTAGACAAGAAAGTTAGTTCATAATGAAAATAACAAAACCCATCATTCTCATTAATAACATCAATCTAAGAAAAAGATAAACTTCTCTAATCGGTGAAGCGAGCTTTGCAGATCCCGATTTCTCAATTAGTAGCCGAGGTCCCTCTTCTTCTCCTCTCCAAAAGTCCCCTCTTAACTTCTTCAAGACTCTCTTTTATATCCTTAGGGTTTTGG